>WJFB01000007.1:0-192613 GCA_009870185.1 Pygmarrhopalites habei
AAATTTGAATTTCTTCCCGCAGCCTCCCCCCCTCTCTTGCCCAATGTGTCATAGAAAATTAACTGTGACCACAATTAGGGACCCTAAATGGTGTCGTCTTTAGCAGCGCTTGTACTTTTCAGATTCTCCTGATTTTTCTACATATAAAACTTCAAAAACTGACCTCTGAGGGTCTCTAATAATCTTTTTGCTCTACTCTTACATGTGAATATTTTTTCTATGAAACCCGAGGAAATTATAATTACTTTCTTTCAATAATATTAGTATATAAAATACTTTTTTTCATTTCAAGATTCTCATCTATGCCGTTTCTATTTTTTGTGTTCATTTTCAGAATCTGAAGAATCAGATTATGACGACCAATCTTTGGGTGGAGCAGGTACTTGTACAACCTCATCTCATTTTCTCCTCTTCTTTTCACTTGACTCATTCATTTCTCAATTTATTTTTCTGTCAGTCCCTGACATTCCCCTTCTCCTCCCCTCTTTTCACTTCACAGGAAAATATGGAGTGAGTGAGTGAGAATAATAGAGCAGTTATAGTGGAGAAAATTTTTGGAAAAGCAAGATTTGAAAATCTTCAAATGACATCCCCATTTCTGTACCTGACTCACTTTCTCTCTCTCTCTCTTTCTCTATGCCTGTGTGCATTTCTCTCCTGTCTATGTAATGGCTGTGTAAAAATATGTTTGAGAGCTCAAAATGTAATGGCTAATGAGACTCTCGACTCTCTCTCTCAATGGCCATTTTCTTAATTACTCAAATAGTGATTTTCCATTTTGTACACTTTCTAAAACTATGCTCTGTGCTCCCTCGCTCACTTTCTCCCACTCTACTTTCCTTTTTACACGGAGAGAGAGAGAAGTGAGGGTGATATGGGAGGAGGGAGCCGTTTCACCGTTTTGTATTATCCCTATGCACGAGTATGGATTTCCATGTTTGTTTGTCCTCCATTCTCTTCTTTTAATGGTCCTCCCCTCCTCATCCCTTCTCTCGTTGTTCATTTTCATGAGCACATTTAAAATGATCATCAAAATGAAAAACCAATGCTATTAACGATGCTCCCTCCTTTGTGCGTCCAAATTCGGGTTTGGTTATACGTATTCACGACCGGGTAATGTTATTTCGCATTCATAAATTGGACATAATATTATAAGGACTCTTCATTTGAAGGAAAAGCCTCACAAACACATTCACATCCCGCCACACTTTCATCACCCAAGCCATCATAAAGTGGGATCTTTTTTGGGGTGGTGGTAGTGTTCCTTTTTTGAAATTATGATAGAAAGGGAAAGTGGCGTCAGAATTTTCATCGTCATGTCTTTCACATCCTCGTGTCTTTCATTTTCGCTGGGAATTTGATGGTGTCGACTCTACCCTGGTAGACAGTTTAATGCTGGGTGTGTGTATGTGTGTGTGTGTTGGTCTGATCGCTCTTCGAGTGAAAGTAGGAAGTGAAACCTGGGACGCAATACGTTGATGAGAATCAGACTGTGAACAAGAAGAGAACTTACGAAGGATGGCAGGCAGAGAAAGAGGACAGGAATGAATGATATAAATCATCATTAATGGCAAGTCTGCCTGTGCCTCTGTCTTGTGCAATGTCTGATCGTCATCATCATCTCCCCGTGACACACACACACACTCACTCCCACATTACACAGTATAAAGACTTATAGTTGAACGGGGGACACAGTCAGCAGAATTGTGGTCTCTCGCTTCCAGCCTCTCTCAAAGTCTCTTCAATCCTACATAAGGCTCTACTGCTTTACATCTTTTGACAAGGTCTTAAAATCTTTCGTGAAAAGATCCTACACACTTTCTCTCTGTACGACATGAAGGGTGGAGTGGAGGGATGACAACAGCTCTTTTCTCTCTCTTGTACAAAACGTTTCGAAATTTTCAAGCCCCATTTGTGAAACAGCTTTCACAAGATTTGTTTTTTGAGAACAATGGTTTTTGTTTAGAAAAAAAAGTTGTGCATTTAACCGTAGGAGAAAATATTGAACGATGATTTTTCTAAATCTCTCTGTTCTGAAATTTCAGTACAATAATTTTACAAGAAACATTTCTTCAGATTTCTAAGCATGCAAACTACAATGTAATATCTTTCGAGTGAGGAAACAAAATTTACTGTGTGAAAATATATTTTGATTAAATTTTCCAAAATGATATTTTTCGAAAAGATGAACCAATTTCTGAAAAACAGGGTTTTCTTCAATTTTCTAAAAATTTGAAATTGGACAAAAATAAAAATTGATTTATACTTGAGACAGTTTAAGGTGAGAACAAGATGGGTTTTTTGTTCCCCTCCCCTTGTTCTCCCTCCCTCCAAGAAAACATTTTGTTTAGATGGTGCTAAAGAGAGGGGGAGGAAGAGAGGAGTACAAAAAAATTTGTGCCCACCCCTTCCCTGCTGTTTTCTCCTTTGTTGTGTGTGTTATTCTATTATTTTCTCCATTCTCTTGTTATTATATTCCCTATTACAAGACCTCCTTCCTTACCTCCTACTCTATTCCATCCTCCTCTATCCTTTTCTCTCATCCTTCACGCTGGTATAATAACAAGCGCTCTGCTCCTACAAATTCATCTTTGTAACAACAGTTTCTCTCTCCCTCCCTCCCTCTCTCTCCCCGACCACCACTTTCACTTCAACACTACAGATTCACCTTCCTCCGGGAAAGTCCGTAAACAGCCCTCCTTTTCTCTCTCCATCCTTTTCTCTCTCTCTCTCTCTCTCTCTTACCTCTTCTCCCCTAAGTGCTCATCCACATCCAAAGTCTTGGAGGGAAGGGAAGAAGAACAACATGTCCGAAATACTTAATGGCCCCATTTTTCCCTTACCTAATGGCACCTCCTTCTATATCCATGTGTGTATAAATACAGCTTGTTTTTCTTTTCCTCCTCCTCCTCCAGCCGACTGGGGAAAAAGAGATAACTACTGGAATTGAACAATACACACTCCACCCGTATGTATGTATATAGATCATTGTTTAAAATTCCCATGGGTAACCATTGTCATGCACTGTACAGTCCAATGCAAAAAATACTTTCCCTCTTTTTTGTCTGTGCACTGCACACAGACTGATTTCCTCGCTGAGTACACAGAGAAGTACTTGTGTGTGTAGGATATTTCATGAGGTTCAAGTGTACGAATTTTCCATCTCCCTTGAATGGCAATGTGTAGACGTCATCATCATTGCAATTTTTTGCAAGTGTACTCCATATACAATGTCAGAGATGGAAGGAGGCCGTTGAACAGGAAGAGAGGAGGTGAAAGGATTGAAGAGGCCAAGAAAAAAGGGGGAAAGTTAAGAATGGAGAGAGAGAGAGAGAAAGGGAGAAAAATTGTCTGGAATAAAAATTTATCCGTCCATTGGCCATAAATGGTAAATGGGTGGATGAGATTTGATGGTACTTGGCTATTCAAAGCCCTTAACTCTTGCCACTCTCCCCCTCTCCTCTCTCATCTATCTCAAGGAGGGAGAGAGAGAGGAGAGGAGAGGAGAGCGACAGTGTTGATCAGTCTTGATAGTATATAATAACCTTTTCTTTTTCAATTTTTTTCTTATTTAAAGCCATCCTTGTAAGTCAAAGGCCATGGCTATGAAGAGGGTAGAGATAGGGAGGTTTTCTCCCTCACTATGTATACATATAATGTAATGCATTTATGTGCATATGCTTTTCCCCTGAAATTGTTTTGACTCTGACTCCTCGTCCACCCTTTCCTTTCTCCCACCCGCACTCCAGCTGTAATTCTCACTCTTAGAGCTTCGGAGGGCTTCACGGAGTGAGTTTAGATGAAAAAATCATTTTGGCCCAGCCAAAGTCAAAGTGTGTTTCCGCCACATCCATTATCGGTTAGATTCAAGAGTGTCGAGAAAAGGATCTCTGGCTCCTCCGTATAAGCTCTCTCTCACACACACACATACTCTGAAGTAGATTGAGTATATGGCTCATGGGTATATTATATACAATTTTTTTTGGAAGGAAAAACCAACCGCTTTCACCCTTTACATTGGAATGGTAGATTGAGGAAAAGGGAGTAGAAAGCCAGAATTTTTTGGAGTATGAGGAAAGAGACTCCAACCGAATATCTTGGTAATATATAGAGGTCAGTAAATTGTAGGCTTGGACAGAACTATTGAGTGCCTTGCCTTCTCCTTGGCCGGATGAAGAGGAGAAAAAATTGGGACTCGAGAAACTCATTTTTATTGTATTGTATGAAACAGTAGGAATCTGGATGGTCGGATTTTTTGTCCATGTTCTGTCCTTCATTTTTTGTGAGAGAAGGAGAGAAAGTGTGAAATTGTGTTGAGGTTTTTAACTAGGTCAAATAATAATAGAGCTTTTTTCTAATTTTCATAAAAATCGTGTGGGAATAAAATTGCAGTCACATTTTTCTTGCAGGGATCAATTTCCATGGCCTTGACAAATAATTTTACCCTTTATTCCTACACTGACAAATTTATTCTTTCTTAGTTTTACTGTCCTTCTTCTGTTTTTTAAGGAGTGGAAATTTTTTTGGAATGAAATTGTTATTTTTTGTTGATATTTTCAGTCTTGGTATGACTACAAGCTCATCTGGGGTAAGTTTTGAATTTTTAATATTTAAATTACACTTGGATGTTGACAGAGATTTGTATAATCTAGAGATACAAAGACTTGAAATTATCAAAAGAAGTGAAAGTTAGGATTGGGGACTACAATTGGGATTTGTCATGTTAATACCCATTTCTTTCCAATATTTTTTGTAGAACCAAAAGAGTACGGCGGGGTAAAGATGCTTCACGTGCCTTCTGACCACATTTGGAGACCTGACATAGTCCTGTATAACAAGTGAGCTTTAAATTTCATTTCTCTTTCTTTCGTCATGTAATTCTTCCCATTTTTACGACCATTTTCATCTGACTGTCATAGTTTATAACTGTAATATTTCTGAGGGAGAGACGAGGAGGAGGAAAGAGAGGAAAAATCCAATTGTGGGGTGCGTACAGCACGTAGCTTTCTCTCTCTTCTTCTTCTTCTCTCTATACTTTATGGAAGCTATTGATTTTTTTTAAAAAACATTTTTCTTTCAACTGAAGACGTTTTTATCTTTCGTGTGTATATACATTTTTATGTGTATGGAAAGGGTAGCTACCATTGCGTGGCTCCCATCCCCCTTGTGTACACAAACATATTTTGTGTGGAGGGATCTCAGGCTAACCTCAGTGATAGGGAGGGAAAACAAAAACAAGAGTACATTTTCATACATGAGGAATAAAACAATGATAATTTATTAACCGCCTTTCCCACTTTCTCTCTCTCTCTCACTCTCTGTCTGTCTGTCGTGTGCGGTTTAAAGTGCCGATGGGAGTTTTGAGGTAACGCTCGCCACAAAAGCAACTCTTCATTGGAATGGACTGGTGGAATGGAAGCCTCCAGCAATTTACAAGTCGTCATGCGAAATCGATGTAGAATATTTTCCATTTGATGAGCAAACATGTAAGTCTAACCGGCCACCCCTCTAATATAATATACAATTCTCATCTTTCTCCTTGTCATTCCCATCCTATCTGTTTTTGGCGGAGGCTTCTGGGCTTTTTGCAAAAATATATTTTGAACGAAAAACTTGATTCGAGGTTTCAAAAATATGAGAAATCTATTTGTAAAATTGACCGAAAGGCTTCATTGAATTTTGTATATATTTACTATGATTCTCCATGAAATACTAAAAAATTGTTTTGGTTTTTTACAGGCATGTAAGGATTCAGCTGATGATTGTTCTAATCTAAAATTGTATCAATAGATGAAAACTTTTCAATTAAAATTAAATCATACTTGTCATGCCAGAGGAATTAATTATTCATTTGGAAATTTTTATAGCCTCAAGTTTGGTAGTTGGACATATGACGGGTTTAAAGTAAATTCCAACTTTAACAAACAAAATTTTTGCAATTTCCAGTTTTTTCCTCGGTGTACGATATTGTAATGACGTTTTTTTCGTAGGTTGATTTACGCCATTTGGAAGAAGAAGAGGGGTCGAATATTGTGTTGGTGGGAGTGGATTTGACAGAGTTTTATCCTTCAGTTGAATGGGATATTTTAGAAGTTCCAGCAGTTCGGTACGTTTTTTTTACAATCGTCCATATCGCCATATCCTTTCTCCATTATTTTGTGGGCAATTAATTGTCGAGTCTCAGAACGGTGGTGCACGTAGAGGAGATGTAGAATCAGAAAAAAAACTTTATTTCATACATTACTTTTGTCAAATTAATGAGTCTGTCTCCATGAATTCAATTTATATTCGGTCTGTCCTTGTCTGACTCTTTTCCTCTTTCGTGTATCCATGACGGACAAATGTAGTCTGCGAAGTCTAGTGAAAAAGAGCCATTAATATTGTTTTAACTTGCCAATATTCTCCCAGACAGAGTGAAGAATTTCTGAATTAATTCAGTGCAATATCACAGAATTTCTCATTATAGGAACTAATTAAAGTTCACATTACATATATCGAATCTATTTTTTTAAAAAAGGTAAAGAATAGCAAACTTTTTCTGCTTAATTTTTGGTAATAAAAAAGCAGACATCAAAAAAATCAAGTTCCATAAATTACCATTTGACAATCAAAATCTTTGACAAAGCTCTTTGAAATAACATAGAAAAATGATCATACTTTCTCCTTACGAGGAATCATGCAATGCTTCCCGTTTGTGGGGAATCCTCTTAAACATTTTCCTCCTTCAGAGGATGAAAGTGAAATGAACTTTCTCTCAAAAAATAATTTTTTTTATTGCAGCAATGAAAAATTTTATACTTGTTGCGATGAACCTTACCTGGACATCACGTTCAATATAACGATGCGAAGGAAGACTTTGTTCTATACCGTAAATCTCATCATTCCATGCATGGGCATATCCTTCTTGACCGTCTTGACGTTCTACCTGCCATCAGACTCGGGAGAAAAGGTGATTTATATATTTTTTAAGAAAACTCTCTCATTACATATACATTTGATGGGTCTGCCATCTTAAAGGATATACTTTCTTTACAACTTTCTCCCTCCTTCCCTCCACACATTCTTCCAAAATTTTGTGATTTATGTAATGCCCTCCATTACCCAAGATTGTCTCGTACAAGATTTCAATTTCCCTTTTTTTCCTCCCACCCACACATACACACACACACATGCTCACTCTCTCTACATGGTTTTCGGGTTGGATGAGTCGCTACTATTGTGATACAGATTGTAATTAATCATGAAATAATTGTTGGGAAGGGGTGGTTAATCGTGCGTGTTGTTGTGACTCTCATTTTATGAATACAGGTAACGTTGGCAATCTCCATCCTCATCTCCCTCCATGTGTTCTTCCTCTTGGTTGTTGAAATTATTCCACCGACAAGTCTCGTCGTTCCTCTTCTCGGAAAATACCTCATCTTTGCCATGATACTGGTCTCTATCAGGTAATACTTTCTCCCACTACGCCATCACTATATTTGTACACATGTGTGTGCGTGTGTGTACTACAATATTATGAACAACCTCGTCTGTTCTCTTGTTCCAAAATTCATTGTCCGGGTCTAAATTATCGCAAGTTAATGCATGACTGAGTCATTTATTGTCCATAAAAGAGAGAGAGAGAGAGAGGGGGGTGAGCCGGCCAAAAAAGAGAAAGTCTATTGTAAGGTTGAAGAAGAAATATGGAATTTTTCACATCGCCTCCAGACAACGTGTGTACATGTGTGCGTGTGTGTTATTCAAAGTGTGAATACAACCAGGGAACGTTTTTGGAAGAGGAGAAAAGAGAAGAGAAAAAATCGATAGGTTCACATTGTGTCGATTTGGCTTCAGTGATTTAACTACCATTTTATAGCTTGGAGGAGAAGGAGGAGGAGAGTCTAGTATAAAATTCATGGAGGATGAATAAAATGAATGAGCTGGAGGAATTGCCTTGGACTCTCAGTTTCCTCATCCCCACCCCAAAGGGAAAGGAGGAGAGGGGAGGATAAGGAAATGATAGTGACGAAGGAGGAGGGAAAAGACAGGGGAGAAAAGATAGTAGACTTTATTAGAGTCATTTCGGCTCTCCTAACTTAATTCTAAATGAGGATAAAAACCAGAAAAAAAATTGGGGAGGAAAAATATCACCAAATCCTTTCATCTGGTTCAACTGGTTTCAGTTCTAAACTTCTCCCTCTCTCTCGGATATTTGAGACTGATAGAAAACAGGGGCCAAATTTCAGGTCAAACCAACAGCGGATCAGGAGGGTAATTCGGCTGGGATGTATAATAGTGGGATAAATATAGGGAGTGATTGTGGAAGAGTCATTAAAATTTAATTGCAAATTTTCTCTCTATCTTTACTTTTACCTTTTTCCAGTATCTGTGTCACCGTGATGGTTCTCAATGTTCACTTTCGCTCACCCCAAACGCACACCATGAAGCCCTGGGTCAGAAGACTGTTCCTTCATATACTACCCCGTAAAAATTTTTTTTCTTAATCTTAATAGTTAAGAATCTTAACTTGGAATTGCATGTCTGCCTGAAGTAGACAAAGTGAAAGTAAAATAATGCATGACACATTTTTGATCAGAGTGAATAATTTATACATTCCAAACTGAACACAAACTCATTCTTGACTACTCACAAACACACATGCATGCACATAGAACATTAAATTTTACATGTGGATTTACCAAAAGATCCAA
Source organism: Pygmarrhopalites habei (assembly GCA_009870185.1). NCBI lineage: Eukaryota > Metazoa > Arthropoda > Collembola > Symphypleona > Arrhopalitidae > Pygmarrhopalites > Pygmarrhopalites habei. Next base: position 8,691 of record WJFB01000007.1, read on the forward strand.
ACCACAGTCGTAATTTACAATTTGATTAATTTTCTTTCATTAGAAGGAATTAATGTTGTACGATGGTTGAAGAGATCAATTCTTAATTTTAGGGTTGCTTGTGATGCGAAGACCTCATTACTGCGTCGAAACGCATCGGTAAGCACACCATCATGTTGGGGAATGATACTTTCTTTTGATTTTTTTTCTTTCCACTTCTTTCTTTTTCCTTGCCTTTCATCCATCTTCCCCATCTCTCACTCTCCCTTCTCATTCTCTCTGTCTCTGTAACTTTTTTCGGGGGTTCAGGACTCTCACTCCCAAATAAGAACAAGAATAAGTAGAATCCACACACACACAAGTGTAAGGATCGAGTGTAGAAAGTAAGCACAAGTGGAATGATTTGATTTCCTTTTTCTCTTCGTCTTCCCACTCAATCTTCCTTTCTCTCTCCTCTCCTTACTCTTCTCTAGTTTCGAAACTCTGTGAACTAGAGAGGAGAGTAAGGGAGAGTAGTAGTCTTTCATTACTGTTCTCTTATTCTCTGACAAAAGCTACGTAAAGTACATGTATAAGTTCACTGCCCCCTCCTCCTGCTCCCTTAACTTTCCTCCTCCGTCATTTACCACAGCTCGATCTGCCTGGATTGTGTGAGAGTGAAAGAAGTAAAAGTAAAAGTATAAGTAAGCTACATTCCATCGTTCTACACAAACACATATATACAGTACACATGCATCAACTCAGCTCATTACCTTGGACCGCATCATCTCTCTCCTCATTCATGTAATTAGGTGGGGAAGGAGAGAGTGGGAAAGATGGGACCATCAAGAAGAGGTAGAAGGAATGAGGAGGAGAGAAAGGGGGAGTAGGACTGGAACTGGGGCAAAGACATGACAAGATTAAGAATAGAATGACGAAAGGAAATGATGAAGAAATGCAATTATATATATATATCTTTCATAAATTTAACGTACAATATTGTATGAGAAAGGAGAAAGTGAGGGAGTGTCAGGTAGTGCATTTGTAAAGTGCACAGCCTCTTTTCCGTAATTATATTTACAGAGACAGGGAAAATGGAGAAAGGTTATGAGAGAGAGAGAGAGAGGGAGAAAGAGGCTTTCATTTCAGGAAAGTAAATTGTATGGAAGGGCAGAGAGGGGAATTGTTGCCCTGTTTTTTAATGCAAAATCCAGAGATAAGAAAGAGTAGAATATATAGATAAGGAATTGGGAGGCTGCATATGGATGAATCTTATTTCGTGTATTTGCGTGTGTGTGTCGACTGTATTTTTCTCCAGTTGTCTTCTGGAGTCTCGACAACTCGTCATAAATCCTCTGCTCTGATTTAATGGACGAACTAAACCTTTTTTCGCACACCCACCTCTCCTTTCTCTTCCTCAAATTGTACAGTACGTTCCATGGAAGATGTGTGTGTGCGTGTGTGTAAGATATTATATATGTACTCTTGTGTACTCCTATGGGAGGAAAAGAGGCTCAGAATTGAACCTTTAGCTCCTTTAATAAAACATGGACTAGGAAGCCTCCCTATGAGTGTTTTGCCAATAAAAAGACACTCATACTTTACAAAGTCGTCCATCTTACCAAGAGCTGTGAAAAAAGACTTTCCCCCTATACATTTTTGCATATCATATGTAGACACAGTGGCTTTCACCCACAGAGAACAGAACTTGAGCCAACCTCTTTTCCCCATACGAAACACTTACCCAAAAGAAAAGAGGAGGGAGGAAAAAAATATTTTCAAGAAAAGAAAAGAAGAAACTTTCCAACTCACAGACACACACACACAAGCACAGTTCACGGAGACATTAGAGAGGCTAGAGAAAGGGGTTGTGTAACAATTTTTAAAATATATTTTCCTATACCTTCATAATAGACAGACAAAGGAATATGCAATATCCAAGTCTATACAAAAGGGGGACTGTGTGAAAGAGAATGTGTGTCCGTGTGTAACTTTTTTCTCTTCCCAAAGTGGTTCAAATGTTAGGAACGAAACATCAAAGTTAAACTCGTTGTTTCTTCATCCCGCACATTGAGTACCGTATTAGCTAAATTAAAGTCCCCCGCATTAAGTTCTGTCCTTGAAATTTTAATTACTACTCTGGGTTAGTAGCTCGACATTAACTCTACTAATTATTGTCTAAATATGAGCGAAAAAGAGTGCTTTGTTAAATTTAGTTTTAATGCATATCTTCGTTTGGAATGTGTAATAATTTACAACTCCCGGAATCTCACTGAACTATTACAGTCATTCACTTTCTCCAGAGTGTAGAACTAAAAGTGAAAGTGAAGAAGGGGTTAAAAAATGTTTTGCGGAACGTTACCCTGAAATTTTCAAAAGCAGCTTCACTTCTTGTTGTGTCTCCTCCTTCCCTTCCCCCTCTCCTCATTCTCATCGTTTGAGACTTTCGCATTTTGTAAGTCTCCAAAGTAAAAAAAATAATTAGTGAGGGGAGGGAGAGAAGGAGGAGGAGGAGGGAGGTTTGGAGAACAAAATACATGGGAATACATTTTAAGACTGGGGTTTTGACTGTGTGGAGAGTGTCTAGTTTCGGTCCGTGAGTTTTTTTTCTCCATGTTTTCCGGAGCAGACTGCACACCATTCCCAGACTTTATTCCCTCTTCGAGAGTATAAATTAAAGTAAGAGAAAATGTGTACGACGACGGCTCCCTCTAATATGTATGTACGTGTGTGTGTGTACAGGTTAAGGCAGTAAAGCTCATATACATATAAATTGGAAAGGAGAGGAGAGAGTAAAAAGAAGATTACTCTTTGAGATGGTGGAGTGTGGAGTTTTCAGAGAGAGAGGAGAGAAAGTGTGTGTGTGTGGTGGTGTTGTGTGTCGTGTCGTGTAAGGAAGTGGAGCTAAGGGAATAAATAAAGTAGTAATAAGAAGAGTGAGCAGAAATGTATAGGAGGGTATGGCAAAGATGATAGTTCAAAAGTCAGAGTAGAAAAGAGATTCAAGAGGAGAGCGAGGAAGCGAGAGAGAGAGAGAAAGCGAAGAGGGGCAGAGGAGGAGGTGGCAAGAAGGGGTAAGGATCTGTGTACTCGGAATGCCTGGGAAAGCGAGACGTGCTCTGGGAGAAAGAGACGGGGCGAGAAAGAGAAAGTCTGGCTTGACTGTGTGTATGCGTGTGTCTTTTATATATTGCATTAGAGGTATGATTGTCCTATATTTTGTATGGCGGGTGTAGTGGATGTCGAGAGTATATGATGTGGGAGGTTGTCGAGAGGAGCATCTAGAAATGAAACTTGTAGAATAGTTTCTATTAGTCTACAGATAGGAAAGGACTTTACCATTTTCCCTGCCCTCTTCCCTGTCTGTTTGTCTGTTTGTGGAGCCGAACAGATGTGGACGGTGAAGAGAGAGAGAGGAAGGAGAGAAAGTGAAAACAGAGGGGTGATTTTTCCATGAAGCAGGGAAAGGAGAAAGTGGGGGGAAGAGGAAGAGTTGGAGGAGTTAAAGGAATAATGCCATTTCTCTCTAACAAAATCTCAACCGCTAAAAGAGTAATATCCTTGAAGAAAAAAGAGAAAGGAAAAATTGTGTGTGTGTGTGTTTGTATGTAGGATGGATCGTATCATTCCCTTTCCTCTCTTGTTTCTCCTTCTTTAGATCTCGGCAATGAATTTGAGTTTCTATTGGCTTTCTCCCCCTTCCTCTCCTCTCCACAAATAGAAAGAACGACTATACTTGTGAAAATCAATTGAACGGACCCAAACCGAAACGTTCCTTCTTTTCACTTTCACTTAACTTTTTTTCTCTTTTATACAGTATGGGAGTGTGTACAGTTCTTCACAATTGAGATTGTTTTCAGGAGAAAGTCTTTGCTTTCTCTGAGTCCTCAAATTTCAATTTCCTACCTCATAATCCACAGTGTTTGTGTATGGAGTAGAGTCAATAATATTTATTCATATGTGACCTCCAATTGGCTGATCACATAGTATAATATTAATAATAATATGATGATGATGAGACGGGACGATTGCGTTTGTGTGCATGATTTTCATTATCGATTGTCTTTTTCCAGGAATAAATGGAAAGAAAGTTTGATCATGGAGATCAGGACGGAGAATAATACAACTTTTCACACGGACAGTTTCTGGCCTGATTACTCGCCCACTGAAAATAATCCGCCTCGATCTCAATCCCCGCTCGAAGCCTGCTCGCGAAGGTATGGCTCTCTCAATAAAATTTATTTATATATTAGTCCCCTCTAACCCACACACACACACACACCAAACTTATGAGTGTACACAATCTAGCAAAGGGGGGAACTGCATCGGAGTTCAAAAACCGATAATTCACAGCTCAAACTTCCCACTCTGCCCAGATACAATGCATCTTTGGATTTGTAGAATCGACTGTGATAGTGTGTCTGTGTGTAAATAGGAATGGAATCGAAATATTTAACCAACTTGGTTCTATTATGCAAGTTTTGAGAAATGTAAATACGCTCTCCTCGATCCTGCCCTCACATTCCAACTGATTAGACCATAGAAAGTTGGGAGAGAGCAATAATATGTACATCATCCTCATCTGTACTACAGATTCTGTAGGGAAGAAGGAGCACGCAGACACAGAAATGAGCATGTTCCTCCTCCTCTTCCCTCCACTTCTGAGTCAATAAATATTGTTTTGCGCTAATTAAATTTCTCTTCAAATAACAGCAAGAATTTAAATTGTCCAAAATGATACGAGCGTCCAACTCTCCCATATCCTCCTTCCTCATCATCATTCCCTCTTTTCTTTTTCTCTTTCTCATATCCTGGGAATTCACCCTCTCCTCCTCTCTCTATATAAATACTTCAGTTAATTAACCTACATCCCTTTCTTCGTAAATACCACTCTGCAAGTACAGGCGATATAGACACTCAGTCTCTGTGCGTACCGTAACGACTCAATTAGAATCCTTCCTCCTAAGCTCTTCACTTTTAATTGTTTCCCATCGCTTTTACAATTAATTGGACATTGTAAATGAACACCTCATCTCTTTTATGGATTGATAGGAGGAATATCGATATAGAATCATTGGAGCATTTGACCTTTGCTCTGGGTGCTGACAGAGGAGCTACAGTGTATCAAAAAAATTGGGTTTATGCGTATAGCTATAGCTATATAAAAACACAAAGAGTCCCTGCGCCCTCCCGTATCATCGACGACAATGATACGAGTTAGTGAGAAGAAGAATGCTTTCCAAGGAAACTTGGTCTGGGACAAATTAAAGAATGAAGGGAATTGGAGGAAGGGAAATTAGAATGGAGGGAAGGGAAACTGGTATGTTTGTGTGTGTGTCGTCTCAGAGTGTGGAGGGGTGCGTGGAGACTCTTGAAATGTGACACACAGTTTAATGTGTCTTTGTTCTTCGTGGAGAACCGTACCGGAATGATCGGATTAGAACCCGGTAGTATTTGCATCAACCTCGATTGGAGTATATCTGTTTTTTGGGAATTAACTTTTGACAAAAAGGTAATCAGATTACTGCCTTTTGCAATAAAGAGACACTCGAACAGAAACCCAGGAATATTTATACATTATCTTTATATTTGATGTGACCTTCGTGGAGTTAAAGGGGTGACTGGATTGAGATGTTTTGAAACTAATTACGGTACGTGTGTGTGTGTCTTTGTAGGATGGCTGAGGGGAATGGAGGTTGTCGACTTCACGGAGGCTATCCCAGCTACGACGGTTCTACAGAGAGTTGGTTGCCCGATGATCTGCTCCCGCTCCCCTCCCCCCTCATCCCGAAGAACACAGCCACTTGTACCAATCGGAATTGTGTCCCGGACGTCCATCGTGCCTGTGCTGGTGTTCGTTTCATCGCCCGCCATACCCGCATCCAAGAAGACTCAACCAAAGTAAGAGAGAAAGATAAAGATTCTCTGCTCATCTGGTCTGTCATACAATAACCCTCCTCTCCTCCTCTGTAGTTATATCCCCTCTCAATCCTACACAATTTTATTTAGTTGTTCAACTTCCACTCCACAGGGAAATAACTGTTGGCTTGTTCTACCCAGCCTGAGCCAGACCTCCTTTCGCCTTCCCTCCTCCTCCTCCCTATTCTATTTAACATCCTCCTCCTTTTATGTCGACAGAGAAGAAGAATCCTAAGATTTAGTATCTTTCGTCTCTTTCCCTCTCTCGCTCCCAAATCTGGAATATTTTAATACTTTGTGCCCACAAAACAAAAAAGCCACACTCTCTTAATTATGGAGTGGAGAGTTGAGAGAGTGTGTGCATGTGTGTGGGTTTTGAGGACATTGTATAAAGAAATATGAAAAATATACTGCTACTCTCTTTTTTGTCCCTTCTCGTCCTCCTCCCTCCCTTCTTTTAACTCTGGCTGCTGCGGATTTGTAAAAAGTTTTTCCATGTTCTTTCCCATGGAAATGAAGGAGTGGAAATCATAAAATGTATTCATTTCCCTATCCCTCCCAAGAAGGAGTCGTTCTATTGTATAAGAGATGATGTACAAGTACACCATAATGTTGTATAACGGAGTTATTCATCATGTCTTTGTTCGTAAGAAGGCATTCATCATGACCCTCCCTCCATACGTGTGTCTTCCATGTAGTACATTGTATGTATGTACCTTTGTGGTGATATGTATCTGTATGGAATATTCTATAATTTAAAGGTCAAAGAGGATTGGAAGTATGTGGCTTTAGTCTTGGATCGCCTCTTCCTATGGATTTTTACACTGTCAGTATTAGCGGGGACGGCTGGGATTATTCTTCAAGCTCCCTCCCTTTATGATGATCGTGGGAAAATCGCATAAAAAACTCCACTCTACCCCTCTCCTTCTTTTTTGTGTCCAAGAGAAAAAAAACAGAGAGGGAAAAATCACCCAACAAATGCCCCTCCAGCTACATCATCATTTTGCATCACGACGTCAGCGGACAGCTCCAGTTGTCACACACACATACTCACTCACTCAAGAAAAAGGAGAAAAGATTTGTCTAGAGACATGGGAATATGGACAACAAAAAAATGAATCCAATGTAAATCACACACGCACACTACACGCGTAGGATATGCAAACATGGCAAGAGTACTTCCAGATCAAAGTCAGAGAAAGTTAAATTTGTTTTTGTGCCAAAGTGGAGGGTGTGAGTGCGTGTGTGTAAAGGAAAGCTGAGATATGGTGTTTGTAGAGAAAGAGAGACAAAAAAAGGAGAATTTTTTATGACACAATCTACTTTCTACCTCTCTCTTTCTCTCTCTTTGTTCCTCCTCAACAATGTCGATATTTAAAACAAGGTGCTTTCTTCCAACTTGCGATGAGAGACAGAGAGAAGAAGAAAAAAATTCAAGAAAAATAGAAACCTTCCACTCAAAAAGTGTAGAGACAAGAGAAAAGAGGGAAATAGCTTCACTTTTTACGAGTTCCACTCCTCCTCAGTAAAACCGGAGAAAGAAACAAAAATAATGAAACGACCAAGAAAGAGAGAGAGAGAGATGAAAAAGTGCTGTGCTACTATAAAAAAAATTTCGTGTGCGGATTCTCCTTGAAGGCAACACAATTTTGGGGGGAAATGGGTGGAGTTTATGTTAGTTTTCTTGTGGATTTTTTTCTGAGGGAGGGAGAAAATCTCATTGAAACGAAAATGTGTACAAAGATCATGATGATGACGTGTCATGTGTCCATGCTCTCTCAAAATCTCTCTCTCTATCTCTTATTTTGGCCAATGACTTCCGCTGACAACTCGTGAAACACTAGGATTTTGTATACACATATAAAAAGTTCGACGGACATCAAGACCTCAGTATCTGACCTTTTCCCTATAAATTGTGTGTGCGTGTGTCAATGTACAGTGACTGTGTGTGTGTATGTGTGTGTGGTGGAGAATCAGTGTGCTGCTCTGCACTTTTCCACGACCATTCATCTTCTTCAGGAGAATACTTGTCATTCCCTGTCCATCCATGAGGATATTCTCTCACACACCCACACACACATATACCAGGCTTGGAGAAGGTGATGATACTGCCGTAGAAAGAAAGGGGGAGAAGAAGAAAAGAGATTATACAAGTTATGGAGGGGGAGAGACGCTCAAGAATTTATATAGAAGATATAAAAATGTGGAGAACTTTTTATTAACGTTGACACAAAGTAAATATAAAAACTGCTAAACAGGGTTCTGCGTTTTTGTGATGGCCCACACACACGCACACACTCGCACTCTCACATGAAATATACTCCAGGGAGAGAGAGGGAGAAAGTTTCTTGTGTGTCTGTATACTCTTCTCATGTATATCATCCACAATGTGAAAAAAAAGTCTTCTGACCCGTTCACTTACACAGTGATATACTACTTCCGGACTCTTGACAACCTCCGTCATTTCCAATCAATTCTTCATCCTCGGAAATATGTAACCAACCACAACGACAGGAGAAAGGGAGGAGAAGAAGCATTAGAGGATACAACAGCAAAAGGAGAAGGAGGGATGTGAAATGTTCCATTGGTTCAGAGGAGATTAGATCAGATCGTAAAAAAATAATAACCTTGTTGAGTTTATCCTCCCGAGATTTTTTTCCCCTTTCCCTCCTTTTTTCTCAAAATTTATGAAATCATGTTTCACATTATAAGATGACTGTCGAGAGATGATGATGCCATGGCATCGTGTGTACTTCAAAATTCAGTCTGTGACACAAACTTTGGATTTTGTGTGTGTGTTTGGTTGAGAGACCAAAAGTGGATGGTGGAAAAATATTATACTGGAAGAGAATTTCAATTACAAATTTATTATAAGTATGACTCTCCCTCTTTGATCAATTCAGAATCAATCCCAAGCTTCCCTTGGCTCGTCTCGTCTTCTCCTGTTTTTTGTTAGTCCCGTGTGTGTGTGTATTTGTGCATTTTACTGTGTAGGTTCAAAATTTTGACTTTCCTTCCGTCTCCGTCCTCACAAGATTGGCACTTGGAATGTTCAGTTTGTTCAACTCATTCGTCAACCTGTGTGTGTGTGTGTTTATTGGAGGGGAAAGCTTTGAGTTGGAAAGTTTACATTTCCTCTTATTTAATACCACAATCTCCCTCCCCCTACTCCAGTACCCTTTTGTTGACAACAAGAATTATTCCTGTTTTACATTCAGTCAGATCATCTGACTCAGATGTACAGCTCAGGAAGAGGAATGAAGAACAACAACAACAGCAAAGGATCCAGCAGAGAGGAAATGAAATGAACAAGAAAACTTTTATCAGAAGAGTGTGTGTACTCCAAACATGATACACAAGCACACACATTACATACATAGTGTTTGTGTGTGTGTTGGTTCCAGAACAAGGCACCCAAGTATAATTTATCTGTGTGTAGTGAAAATGAAGGGAAAGACAAGGAGAAAACTAGTCGATGGATAGACATGAGAAGTGGAAAGGAAAAAAATGTATTATTATAAGAAATTAAAAATTTATTACAAGCATGAATCCCCCCTCCTCCCTCTTTTTACACATGTATGACTGGGGATCTGCCGTAATCACTTTTTCCAACAATAAGTTTATCAAGATATATTTGTATACCATGTACATGTGTGTGTGTGTGTAAGAGAGAGAGAGGGGAGGGTGAGGAGAGAAAGTGGGATGCCTGCGGTGAGCAAAAATATCCATCAAAAACACTCGCGTCAACTCACTAGCATGTTCTCCTCCTCCTCTGCCACCTCCTCTCCCTCTCTAACCACCACATAGTCAGTACACAGAAATATTGGGAGGATAACAGAAAAGTCTGGACTTTCCCTCATATCTCATCCCAGCCTATGCCACACACAAACAACGACGAGGACTCAAAAATTTGTTTCAACTATTCTCCCAGTTGTTCCATCCTCCTCCTTCATAGAAAAGGATTTGAGGAACAGGAGGAAAACAGGACAGACTTTCTCTCTGATTGGTGTCATAAACTTTTTTCATCTGTTTCACAAACGAAATGTTTAATCAAAATGGATAAAATTGTATGTGAGTAGAGGTGGATAGGAGGGAGGAGAGGAGGATTACAGAGATTTGTGTTTTCAATTTAGTTTTGAACCTCATTATATTTCTCTCTCTCTCTTTCACCCTGTAGTTCATATTTCCCAAAAGGAGAAGATACGAATGATTCTCCAAAAGTAAAAGTAAAAAAGTTTTTTTTTCAAAAACTTTCTTTGTGTAAAAGCTTTAAAGTAAAATCGACATGAAATTGATGAGAGAGGGAGAAAAGAAGGTTTGAGAAAATGAAAAAAAAGTTTTTATTAAAAAAACCCCCCTATATCTATATGAGAATAAATTTAAGGGATACACAGTTTGTCGTGCCAATGCAGACAAATTGAAAAAAAGTGTGATGACCGCAAAAATATGATGAGGTCTCATGTACATGTCTCCATGGATCTCCAATTTTTTGACAAGTTTCCTGGATTGAATGGATAGTTCCACTTTGGTCAGTCACTCGAAAAAAGTCCACTTTACAAAAAAGGTCAATTGAATTTTGAATTATTTATCGATATGACCTGTCAAAGTTCCTGTGGGAGAAAATTCAATTTTGTCATCTTCGATCATAATCATTAGTTTTAGAAGATAGCTGATTTCATCATCCCATCTTCGTTATAAAATAATAGATCAATTTGTGATGGCGATTGACAAGACTACCAGACTTTCTCCATTGTAATCTTGTGAAAAGTTGGAGAGACTCGAGATTTGTACATGAGATGAACATTGTGTAAAATTTGCGATTCGCAATAGAGTACATTATAGAAGAAATTAAAATAATGGCCAAAAAATTTGTCGTTATCCTTTGTTCTCGGGGCAGAGGATCAAAATTAAATGTTGATGAAAATGAAGAGAGAGTTGTTCACTAATTGCGACATCAAATGAAAGGATAATGGAAAGGAGGAGTGGAGGGAGAAGCCATTTTATCCTTCCACCTATTTAATGTTGTGTATATTTCCAAATAGTGATGATGAAAATGTTAAAAGAGGAGGATAATTTTATTTGATGTCGTAATTGATGGATGACCCTCTTAATGCGAAACGACACACACACATTTCTACAGGATTTTAGGATACGGAGTAAACTCTCTATATAATAATGTATAGGGTGACTAATACCTAGAGTGTTTATAAAATATACATACATACATATATATATATATACATACGTCTATGAGTACAGTTATCTGAACACAAAAAGTAATAATGATGAAAAACGAAGAGAGAGAATCTAAAAAAATGATGAGAAAAGGAGCCGGTTGGGATTTTAAAAAAAGGTACTTTAGCCACGATTGATCCATATTATATGCACATGAATATATATATACATCAGTAAAATATATTATTACTATTATTAAACAGTAGTATATTACTATATTGAAAAAGAAATAATAAAAATGACAAAGTTATTACAGATTTATGAGAAAAAAGAACACCAAGAAGCTGGAAAAGGCTTATGTAAACTGCACTATTATTTATATTTTTTTAATGATTGCCAATTCCACTTAAAATACTTTGCCGCATTGTCCTCATATCCATGTTCAATTTCGTCTCTCTCTCGCCAATTAGTTGTGAGTGCGGAATTTATTAAAAATTTGCGTACACGGAAGAGAAAGCCGCTTTTAGGACACTACTCTAATGCTACTACTTTCTCCTCCTCCTCCTCCGTTAATGGTGTTTACGGGGAATTCGGTGGGAGTCTGGAATAATAACCTCAAATATCCGATACAGGGAAGAACGACGGTAGCCTCTTTCCCCTGCGTGTGTACAAGAGATGATATTTTAAGATCATTATAGGAGGAGAAAGTGGAGGGAAAGTGGGAATAATTATCTGATTTGGAAATCATTAGTGAAAGATTGAGACAAGTAGAGCGTTTCAGAGAGAGAGAGAGAGAGAGAAGGAGGGAGAAATGGAAAATTTGCAAAATGAAAATGAACAGAGATAAAATGTAGACTTTACGTTGGTTCACTGAAATGCTCTCAAATAGTAGCTTTCAGATTAAGGCAGAAAGGTACACACACTCTCTTTCATTTCTCTCTCTCTCTCTCTTGTTGTTGTTGCTCCTATCATAATAATTACGCATCCAGTCTACCGCAAGGCTCTGTATGTGTGTGTTTATGTTTCCCTCTCCTTCCTTTCTTTGTCTCCCTAATACAATACACACTCATCCCACAATTCAATTTCATTTCTCCTTCAAATCCTCCCTGACTCCCCTTTCTCCCAGTGTGTGTGTGTCTTTCCCCAACATCCATGTTTATACACACACTCCGTTCAAAGAGCCTCGTACTGACACACACACACTGCCCTGTGTGACTGTGTTTTATGGTGCAGGGAGCGGGGACAAGAGGAGCTTATTTTATCGTGAACCGAAGGGAGATGGCTGAAAGAAAGGTCAGACTCAGAATGTCATAATATTATAATGTACTCTTCAAAATACAGAGGAGTCAGTGTTTGGAGGAGAAAGGGAGGAGATGGCCGTAGTGACTGGATTAAAAACCCGAATCATCCAGAAGCCACGTACTAGATGGACGGAAGTGACTTTGAAGGATTCTATCCCTCTATTGTACAGTTTGTCAGGTTCTAATTGAGTCCGTACGGTAAGTATATTTTGAATGGAAAGACAGGAGAGACCCTATTTGGAATAACTCGGAGGCACGTGGATCCTCCTCCTCTTCTTCTGCCTCCTCCGAGTCTCACTGGATAAACAAACAGTTCCACAAACGTATAATATTCCTGTTGTCTATGCATTCTATGCATGCGTACATATATCTGTGTGTGTGTGTGTGTTGTAGCTATTCAAATGGAAATGACGATAGTCGCCCAACCAAAATTTTGTCGTCTTTCTCTCCGCTCTACTTGACTGTCTACCCTACTGAGTATGTGTGTACAATGAACAAGGGAAGAGAAAGAGGGAGAAAGTACAACCTGATCATTTTAACTACATGATAATGCTTTGTTATGTTATGCTCGGCTGTATAATCTCCAGCTCAAGGAGAAGCCTTTCTTCTCCACTTCCCATTGTTGCAACATTATCCGTACTTGTGAAGAAGATTGGAGGGAAAAGAGAGGAAAAGAGAGTCAAAAGAAAGGGAAAGGGATAGCAGGTAAAATTTAATACGCTTTCCAATATCTGTAGGACACAGACCCTCCGGAACATGATGACTCTGTCAAATGAGGAAAAAAATCTATAATCTGAAATCAACCTTTAGTTTTGTACGAGAAAGAGAAAGATGCTATTATTATAAGTATATGGAAGGAGAAGGAGAAGGGGGAGGAGGATTAACCCGAGAGGAGGGGAAAATGACGTAGAAAATTCGGAATCTCTTGTCTCTCTTTCTTGATCTCTTTCTTGATATAGAAGTACAATAACGAGAGGGAGAGGAAAGGGAAGTCAAAACAGTAAAATCGATATTCCATTATGTCATCCAACAAATATTTCACCCATATTTCCTCCAACATTTTTTGAAACAACAAATCCCCACTTTTTGTTCACGAGATGAACCAAATTCAGATCGTGTCATTTGTATCAAATCAACATCGTTATTATTATTAACTCTTTATTCACGTGTTGTAGCTTGCATACCGTATAACTCGCATAAATCACAAAATAAATAGTTAAATCATTTAACTTACATTTAAACGGGACCTCTCAACACACACACACACATTACCTAAATCAGACTAAATGAAACAAAATCGATATTGTTTTTACCCCCACCCCCTCCATCTCTTTTTTGATACAGTGGAAGAGGAAAAGGAAGAAGAGAAAGTGAGTCGCCTTGTTCGGTTGTGCCGTCTAGTCTCGTCTCTCTCAACGTGTATGTCTTTCTCTCTGTGTACTTTCTCTGAGCTTCTTAGTTCTTGCCTTCTGTCGGCCGCAGCATGTAAATGCGGACCTTTCTCCACCTCTTTTTTCACTTGAGCTCACCCTCAACGCCAATTATTTTCATATTTTGTCATCATTTCAGAGAAACAAAGTCTTTCTCCATGTCTTTCTCTCTTCGTGTGTGTGCGTCTCTGTTTCCGAATCTCGTATTCTCATCTCAGCAGCGGCCTAGAATTCAAATAGATGTAAGAAGCTCTTGACTTTCTCCATCTCCTCTCCCTCCTTTCTCTCCTCCTCTTCATGATCATGTTAACTGGGAGAGAGAAATCCTTCTGGGAAAGTTGAAGTAGGAAAAAGAAATGGGAAGAGAAAATTTGTTGTTGTCGTCGTTGGTGTCTTCATAACTTGTTCCTCGAGATCAACAACATGACACACTCCATCTTTACTATTAATAAGTTAGTTAGGAAAGTCACAGACTGTGTGAGAGAGTGAGGGAGAAAGAAAAGCGAAGAGAAAGGGAGTATTGCAATTTATTTTGGCAATGTGTTGTTTGCATAATATTTTGTAAGAGAAATGAACGACGTGATGTGCTTACATAACTAATGCCACAGACACATTCCCGGGTACCATTCAGCCCGACACCAACACCCACGACTCAACTTTTCTCGTCTTTTCTTTTTTAAACCCATTTCTCCATCACATTTGTCTCTCACAATTGTCAATTGGGGGGCTTAACGAGAGAGAGCGACAGAAAGAGAAGAAGAATATTTGGTTGAATTTTGGACTGGTTGAATCATCAAGTTCATTTTTGTGTCCCTCCCACCCAGACACATCCAGCCCGAGCGTGCATTATTGGTTTGAAGCTGAAAATGTTTTTTTTATCTTTTCCCTTATATGTATTTTTTCAAAATTTAGTGCACTTCCAGTCTGCCTCGTTGATTCGATTGAATGTGAGTTTCCCTCATATATAAATAACGAGAAAGAATAGAGGACTACTTATATATATATGTGTGTACATCACTGACTGTACATCTATGGATTGTAGGGGACAGGGTGATGCGGGAAGCTGATCCATGGATCAAAAGCAACTACACTTTTACTTGAACAAAGTTCCAAGGCCCCTATATGTACATTATACATATTTACATATATATCTGTAAGATTACACATGTTAGAGTACAACTTTACTATCTCTCAGTCTGTATTTGAGAAGCTCACGGAGTTTCTCAAACTGAGGAAGAAAATTCTGTCCATGCATATGCACAACTTAGAGAATGGAGGAGGAAGAGGAAGAATAGGAAGAGGTGTAGCCCAGCATAGCGTGTTTTTTATGAGAGAGAGAGAGAGAAAGGAAAAAAAAATGAAGTAGAAAGTGAGGAAGAAAAAGAATAAGAAGAGAGAAAAAAGGATGCCGATCAATATGTACCAGAGCAGGTAGGAAGAGAAAGCGAGGGACGGCATGGAAAAAATGCTGATGCTATATCTCTCTCTCTACATATATATGTATATGTGTGTATGCAGAGGACGAAGAATTTAACTAGGCTACCTACTTTCTCCCTCTTTTTCTCGTTTTTTTGGTGAGGCCGTTTAGAGATTCCCGAGAATGACGAGGAGAAAGGGAAGAATGCAAGGAGAGAGGACGAAATTGGGCAAAGCTTCTTTCTCTCTCTCTCTCACTTCGAATGTGATGTGATGTCTCCCTTGCCCTGCCCCTTCCCTTCCTTCCCCTCGTGGAGAGTCTCCGACTGTTTTTTTGGTCCTACAAATGGTTTCACGTTACAATTTCCTAATCTCTGCGTTCCTTGAGTCCCACTCAGACGTGATCATTCATTCAAAGGATTTTCCCTACGTTCGCACTTGCACTTTATAAGGCCTTTTCCACATCATGTACATCACTCAGAGGGAGAGAGGGGCGAGGAGGAGAAAGTGAAGGAAAAGCAGAGTTAGGCTGCGTGTTCCACGATATTCCATACGGTGGAGACAAGGTTTTTTTGAACTATTCAGCTCCGTCCCTACATATTCTAATGCACACATATATAATAGAGAAGGAGATTGTGTGTGGATGGAGGACCCTCCTGGCCATTCGTCTCGGATGCGACGTCGTCGAAAATCCTGAGCTTCTCTCTTTCTCTCGTCGTTGAAAGTCTCTATGAAATTTTCTCGATTGGAAAGTTCCAACCATACACACACACACTCTCTTTCCCTCCCTCCCTTCCACTTTCTCCTCATAGTGTACACACAGCCACATCCACCTCTGCCTAATAACTTGGATCTTTCTTACACTAAATGCAGAGTAAAAGCAGTTTGAAATTAATTCACGCTTTAGTGAGTCTCTCTCTACACCCACACTCACACTCAGTCACTCCCCACAACCAGCAAAGAGATCACAAGCATCAAGGAAAAGCACATCACCAAAGGGAAAGTCGGGAGGGAAATGTGTACACAAGGAAAACCTTTTGACTTTAACTTTTTGCCACAGAGGAAAAACGATGAAAATCCAAACAGGTTCCTATCCTCACATACATGTATATTTATACACGAGTGTGTATATATATTGATTGCCAAAAAAAGGAAAAGGAGGAAGGGAAAAAGAGGGAAAGAGAAAATGTGAAAATTTTGGGGCTGAGAGGATTTTGAAATGGAATGATTCGAGTCAACACTCTAATAAAACTCAAGGGAGGGGAATTGACAAGTTTGAGAGCCAATTTTTCGTGTCACCCTAAGAAAACCGGGAATAGGATAGAACATGGCAAGACACACACACACACACACACAAACAGAGGAAGAGGGATAGGAAGTGTCATTGTGAATTACTGTTGAACAGTCACATTTTATAGTTTTATAGTCATCAATTGGATAGCATATACGGATAGTTTAGCTAGAATTTTTTACTTCCTCTTTTTCCCTCTCTTTCTCTGTGTATGTAGCGCGTGTGTGCAGTGCGTGTATACTAAACTGGTTGAATGGAATGTTTCTCCCTGTATGAAGAGGGAAATCAACAGAGACACTTTCGAAATCGGACTGACAGTCAACATGAACGAGGCTGTCAAAGGAAGACAAAAAAGGGTTTTCACTCAGCCAACGAACTTAACCGAGTGTCCTCAGTAAATTCATTAACTGGTAGTAAAGTGACAAATTTTATCTATTATTCAGTCCGTATTAATACTGATAAATCAGCAGAGGAGAGAGTCTGGAGAGTGTCCCATCAACTCTCATTCTACATGAATCAAAAGTGGATGACTGACTGACACATGAAGACTCTTAAGAGAGGAGAGGAGGAGAGAAAAGAAAAAAAATGTTTGGAAGGATAAAGGAAGAGTAAAGTTCAAGTGAGAAGGGGAGAAAACGTGAGACAGAGAGATAGAGAGGGAGAGGAGAAAGGAGAGAGTACATAAATTTAGAAGATGCCACTTAAGGAGGGAACAGGAGAATCGTGTAGTTTCCCAGAATCCCTTATATCCATCACATTATATAAGTTGTGTTTGTGTGTGTGTGTGTATACACAGCGTGTCTTATACACCCTCACTCTCTTCTTCTCCCTCCCTTGTTTTCTGACTTCTTGCTTGTTCAAGATGAACGAGCGAGATTTTCGCCTCACTTAAAGTAGAGTAAATAATTTAAATGGGAAGATACCATAGAGAATATATACTATGAAGGGAAAAGGAGGAAGAGCACAGTCCATTTGTACTCTCACACCGTCTCAACACATCAAGATCTGAGATAACTAGAAAGACTCCACACCATTCTGATTACACACACACACACACACACACACACAGTTTACATTTCTCTACGTAAAGAAAGGAAGGGAGGTCTTCGTGTACAAGTGTCTATATCAATTTATATTTACTCTTTCTTCCTCCTCCTTTCTAAATAAATGCAAGTTTAACCTCCCTCAACTTGCATAATAACCCGGATGACTTGTTTCTCTCCCAACTCGTGAGCTTCCCATTTATATTTGCACGAGACACTCTTCATATATACATGTGGGCACACACAAAGT
Organism: Pygmarrhopalites habei; assembly: GCA_009870185.1. NCBI lineage: Eukaryota > Metazoa > Arthropoda > Collembola > Symphypleona > Arrhopalitidae > Pygmarrhopalites > Pygmarrhopalites habei. The sequence goes on from WJFB01000007.1 coordinate 26,474, forward strand.
GAAGGACGGTGTATAAAATTACGCGTCGTAAATTTACAACGGAGAAGAGAAGAGGAAAAAAAGTCAAAGCTTTTTATTTTTGCTTTCGCAAACAATTTCCTGCATTTTTATCTACATCCAAAACTACACACACAACAACAACAACAAGGACGACGACAAGAACTAGAGAGGAAGAGAACAGGTTGAGTCAACCTTCTCTCTCCAGTGTTGCCTTCACAAGTTACAAGTTTGCCCAGGACCACATGGTAATGGCATAATGGGTTTGCTAGATAAACTGCAGATTAAAGACGAGAAATACTGTCTCCACATCGTTAATCTTTGTATTTTTTCCTCAGCTCTCTTGTGACCAGGAGAAAAAAAGTTATTTCCTGCATGTAGACAAAAAAAAGTTTGTGTACATATCTAGTCCACACACACACATACCACTCACATATCCACACCCAAACACACGAAGAGGATAGAGAGAAAGCTGATATGTCACCATTTAGAATGAATTGTTTTCTTTCGATAGGACTCTCGGAATTTGTGTGTATGTGTGTGCGAGTGTAGTGTGGTGTGTGGTACGTGTGTGTGTGGGTGTGTGCTTAAGGAAACAACCCACCGCCATTCTGCCAACAAACAACAGAACAGGAGCAGAAGTAAAAGCAGGAGAAAGTAGGAAGACAAGAGGGAAACCTCCGATGAGGATGGAGCCGGGAGGATGAAAATGCTAGCCCAAACTGACAGTAGAATAATGCAATGGCTTGCAAAGTAAAAGGATTGTGAAGAGACAGAGACAACTTCACACACACACACAGTCACGGTTCTTCTTCTATAGAGCTATTGAGGAGTCAGTACAAAAATTGTGTAATATGCTCAGACCTTGTTACTCTCCAGGAGGAAGAGAAAGGGAAACTGTACAATGCTATAGGCCCTTACGGTAGATCGTGTGTGTGTGTGGCTATAGATTGTACATTACATAATACGTGGAGAGACAGTGCGGGTTGTACACAACGCGTCGAATGCTCACGAGGAATTTAACGAGGACACCAATTCAGCTCCGCTTTCATCCTCTTTCTCTCTCTCTCCTTTCTCCTTTCTCTTTGCATGCCATTGTATTTGTATGCTCATGATCATACGATGTGAAGCCATGCTCAACCACTACTATCTTCTCTCTCTCTCTCTCCATATATAACATGACTGTGTGTGTGTGGATGGTGAAAGTAATAATATTCTATTCATCGTTCAAAGGTTTCTCTGCATGCAAGGCATGAAGAGAGGAGGGTTGGCTGAGTGTGTAGAAAGTAGTTGTAAAATCCAGTTCTATACAGTTTATATTCATTTTGATAGACTTGCTTCTATTTGCATAAAACGGAATCTTTCCCTTCCCTCCCTATTTTCATCCGCACTCGGAAAACGAAGACTCAAAATACGAAATGAGAGAGAGAGAGGGAAAGACAATGGGATAGGGATTGTTAAAGGATGGAAGCTTAATCAAAAAATGAGACATAAAATATGTAATATTATTCATACCTGAAAAGTTTCTACTTCCCCAATTTTTTTTGTCTCTCCCAAATTCTTTGTCTCGACATCATCCTACGGTGAAATTTTGGCGAAAGCTTTTTGTGTTCCGTTTTTGTTTGGCCTTGCTTTCTCCATCTCTTTCTCTCTCCCTTTCTCCGTACACTGAAGAATGCACTGAATGAAATTCTCTCTCTTGTCCTTTCTCTCTGGTCTGAACACGTTCTACATGTTTTCTTTTAAAGAGAATGGAGACCGGTGTAAAGTGTTTGCCTATTATAATGTGTACAAATGTAAAGAGAAAGCCAAGTATAGAAGAATGCTCTGTGTGTGTGTGCAGTTGTAAACGTTCACCCTCGACCCATTAGTTTGTTACAGAATACACGCCGTTTAGCAAGTTGACTTGAGCTGTGCAACTTCCAATGCTATTGTAAATTATAGCCTCATTTATATAAACAATGCCTCTCTCTCTCAATCCTATCCTCCTCCTCCTTCTCCTCCTTCTCCTCCTTTCTCCTCTTTTAGTCAAGTTAGGACAAGGTGGCGAGGGACGAGGGAGAAGGGAGAACAACGACCGGGAGAAGAAAAGAAAGCTGCAAAACCTTCTCATTGTATACGACGGAGAGGTACACACACATACACTTTTGTGTAGACACAGTAGGCTAAAGCTTTGGTATGCAATACATTAAACCCTGCTGAATTTGAATTGGACTGGAAGGCTTTTACTCGGATTGGATAAAGAAAAAGACTTGAGAATGAGAACGCGGCGGAGAGGAGATCGAAAGAGGGACGAGAGCAGAAAAAAAGCAAAGGCTTCCATCAGGGAAAAGTCCCAACTCCTTTCTCCCTCTTTCTCCTTTTTTCCATGCATCAGCAGCTTCAGGGAGGGAGGGAGAAGGGGAAAGTGAGGAAAAGAACGCGCCCATTCTAACGAGAGAAATGTGTGGCTATTTTTTGTGTCAGTTGGGGCTAGTGAAGATATTCACGCTCTACGTTTACTAAAGCCAGAAGAAAATAAGCTCATATTTAATTTTAGAATAATTCACTCTACTTTCGCATCACAAGAAAGTACACAACGACTCCAATCTCAATATTTAGGAATTTTTGGAACAAGTCTCAATAAACATTATGTCTCTTACAACCAGATTTCCCAGTTATTTAATTCAAAGAACCAGCAAAATTTAGTAATTCTTTTCGTTCTTACAATTAAATCAATGTAAAAGTCGTCACAGTAAAAAATTAATTACAATAAAATTTTTGTACGAAAGTAAATAAAATGTTGTGAAAATTCTCTACTTCAAAATGACTTCGCACTATCAACAGCAGAATAGACCCAGAACAGTCAATTAAAATTTCATTAGAATTTCATTCCCAACTCGTCGATCACTTTCGGTCGTGGGACAAAAAAATGAATTCACTAAAATTCATTTGTAATTGCATAAACATGGAGATGGATGAAAAGGTCATTTGTAACATTTCCCCCCTCTCACACATCCTTTCCTTTCTCCCCAACTTCTTCTTCTTCTAATCTTCAGCCCATGATCATGATGGATGGGCTGTAATCTGCTGTCTCATTCGTCCTGGAGAGCCTCCAGCAAAAATTGAGATAACTCTTCTCTGTAATTTCCATGTAAAATATTGACTATAGCCACCAACTCTGGAGGAGGAATGGTAGTAGTAGCATCACCACCAACATCCCAACTTGCTTTACCCCTCCACTCTCCCAGAAAAATGACAAAGATGGTCACCCATACCAATGGGTTGACAGGGAGAAAGTACAATGTTGCTTCACGTACACATGAAAAACGGCCCCACAGCGGTCCTACATACAAGCTCTAATAACATTTCTTTTTCTTCCTCCCCATTCTCTTCTTGTACATCAACACGCTCCCATATAAAAAAGGCATGAGACATGATTCCGCGTGTGTCTATGTGTGTGTGAATGTGTATGGAGGGTAGGGAAGGTAGAAACTGTGCAGGGAGAAAAAAAATATTAATCAAAATTTATTATGCTCTAGTATTAGTATAATTCATATGAGGGAAAAGTCTGAGCACACCCCACACACACAATTTCACGATTCTACATTTCCACATTAATTTTTTAACAACAAAAATGAGTCGGGACGATGGGCCCCCAACTAACTTTAACTTTCTCCTTGTTCTTTGGTAATCTGAAACTCAAGTAGAGAGAGAGAGGAAAAGGACAGCAGGGAAAAAATGAAAACGACTCTGGAGGAGCATAGTCATGTCCACATACTTTCTCTCGCTCTCTTTCCCCCATATGTACACACACAAAGGGAGAAAGTAAAAAGTAAGGAGAAATTCCTATTGTTAGTCGGAAAAAAGTGGTAAGAAAATCCAACTTGTACCTCCACTGCAGAGTGTAGTTACAATACATGTCCCAGCTCTCTTCTTCCTCCTCCTTCTCCTCATCCCATCAAATCATTCGAAATTCTCAAATTCCCTTTTTTCCGAACTTGAAACTTGTTTTGTCATGTCGAGGAAAACAGAAGGAGAAAGGGAAAGAGAGCGACGGGGATATGAAGGTTCTCTTGTACATTATTTTTTTTATTAATAAGAGAAAGTTGAGATGTTCTATTTACTTTCTCTCCCTCCCTCCCTCCCTCCGTCCCTCTTTTTCTGTGGTTCTGCCTTTTCAAGTCAAAGTTGACTTTTAACACACTTTTTGTTTGACAAAAAAGTCTAACAATGTGTCGTGTACAGGGAAGGGAATGATACGATGTAACAGAGTAAAATGAGGGTTTCCTGTCGCTGAAAAGTCATGAAAGTTACTGACCATCAAGCTAGCACACTGCTGTGCTCGAAAAAAAATAAAATGCAGCCAGTTTCAATCCGGGTCAAAAATGTCAGGCCGAATGGTAAAGCGGGGCGGTGTGATTCAGCTACATTTCGCTGGCGAGACTAATCCTGAGATCTTCAAGCTGCTCAAGAACACTGGTGTCAACCGATAGTATGTTTGGGACACCGTAAACCGGTTGAAAAACTCATGGAGCTTAGAAAATCGTAAGAAAAAATCCCGAAAAAAAATTGTACCCGCTCCTTCCTGTGTCCGAAAGATGAGAGCCCGAATTCGGAGAATTCCCGTCCGGCCGGGGAATAAACTTGCCCAGCAACTCCCTACCTCAAAAAAAACCATCAGAAAGTACCTACAATTCAACCTAAAGGTCAAGTCTTTCAAAAAATATAAGGGTCACTTCCTGACTTCTGCACAAAAATTAAAGGGACCCAAAAGATGTAGAGCACTTTTGAGGACGTACGAAAAAAAAATCGTTGAAAATTTTTTTTCGCCGATGAAAAATTTTTCACCTTAGAACAAGTCCACAACAACCAAAATGACAGAGTGCTTAGGAAAACCTCCAAGTCAACTGATCCTGACTTCAGAAGGGTCATTCGAGGTCATCATTCGGCCCAAGGTCATGATATTCCCGCCTGTGTCATGAAAAGAGGTTTCTGACCTCAATATTGTGTCCCAGGGGTCAAGGTCAAAGCAAAAAATTACATTCAAGATACCCTAGAACCCATCATCAAACCACTCGTCAGAAAATATATCAAAAGTAAACATTGCAGCTTCCAGCAAGATTCTGCACGAGCACACACAGCGAACATTACTCAAGCCTTGCTACAACAGGACGTCCCGGACGTCATTTCCAAGGACGAGTGGCCGCCCTCCTGACTTGACCTCAACCCTTTGGGCTATTTCGTCTGTAACTGTTTGGAGGCTATGACCTGTGTTGCTCCTCACCAAGATTTGGCCTCTTTAAAAAAATCTCTGTAGAAATGGTGGACAAAATTCCAAAAACATTAGATTCGTACAATTGTCCAATCCTGGAGGTCAAGACTGGAGCCCGTGTCAACGCAAAAGTTGACTATTTTGAAAATGAAAAATAATGTGTGGTCAGTAACTATCCTGGACTTCGTGTACCAAATGTTGAGTCTTTTGAATAGAAACTGTTTGAGATATTGAATAAAAGGCTTGTTACATCGTATCGTTCCCTTCACTGTATAATATATTGGTGGAACATAGTTCTTTCTTGTGTTTCTCTCTCTCTCTCTCTGTGGCTCTTAATCCAACTTTCTTGATGTATTTTTGTTCCACTGTAACTCTTATAGGCTCTACGGATAAAAAAACTCCCTTGTCTCTTTGTTTTTCTTCTTTTTTTTCTTTTGGCTGCAAAGTGAGCAAAATGTTCCCTTGCTGTTACTCACCGTCTTTTCTCCCTCCCTTTTTCTCTCTACATCACAGTTGAGCACCTTGAATTTTAAATTGAGAAAGAGGAGGAGAAAATGCTGGAGTGACACCTCTGTCCTTTACTGTACAAATATATTTTGATGCTTAGAGAAATGCTAAGGAATTTTTTTTTTGTAAGCTCCAGATTTTCCTCACTAAAAATTTTTTTTATATTGTTCTTTGTATGGTGGCCTCCATTATTTTTTTGTCTTCATAAAGTCAACAAATCCTCAACTTGGCATTACATTGCGTTTTAGGGATGAATGTGTATGCGGTTTTTAAATGTCATGTCCAGAGAGACAGAAAGAAAGCGGAGAGAAAAGAAAAAAGAGAATGTAATGTGACAAATAAAAAAGGTACAAGAGGATTACATAATCAAGGACTAAAGCTAAGCTGAACAAATATCACGTCATTTTTCCTCTCTCTCTCTCTCGGAAAGGGTCTCAACATTAGCATTATCTCCCTGGTGAAAGTGTGTGTTGGGGGGGGGGGGAGGATTGGATGATGGGTTGGAGGTTGTTCAATTTATTGTGGATATTTCCTCTACCTTTTGCTGGGAGTTTATATTTCATATAATTTTGTATATAAAATCCATGTAACTTGTATTATTATATGAAGTGAATCCTGTTCTCAGGCTTTGGAAGGAAATCAATCTTTAGACTTTGTAAGGTGGAGTGAGAGAAGAAAGAGAGGAAAGAATTTTTTTTGAAAGGGAAAAAAACATTTTCTTGACAGTTATTACAGACTGTACGGACAGTCTAATATGGTAACATCTATCACCCAACCACCGGTGAGGAGGGAGTCATATAATATAATAAAAAATGTGGACTGAATTTACTAAACTGTGATGAAATACACAAGAGAGGAGGAGGGAGAGGGAGAGAGAGATGATAAAATTGAAATGTTAAAGGAGAGACAGCGTGGAATTTTCAGCAAAATAAATTTTATGTACAGTGAAAGTACCGAATGTACACATTACATAGACACAACATGGGGAATGGAGGAGATCAGAGAGAGAGAGGAATAGTGGATGGTGGGGGTGTGGGAAACCACAAGGATGGAGAATTTACACAAGAAAATACATGGTAATTTTGCCTAGAATTTCACGTAAGATGAGATTGTGGAGGTTGTTCTCTCCCTTCTCATGCTACAAATCAAACTCTTGGGGTTGCTAAGTCTTCCCTCAGACGAAGTCTCTACGTCTGTCTGTGTATCCCTTGTAGTCGGTTAACCAGCGTGGAAAACCATGGGGGTATTCTCATGCCCCTTTAATTGGAAACAGAGCTGGAGAGAGAGGGAGAAAGTTTAGAGGATTTGTGCACCATTCCACCATGGCACATGGCATTCACAACTTTTTGTTTTTGACCAGGGTACATTGATGCAGAAGGATTTAATATCACAAACACAAACAAACACCAGTCATAGTCACGGGTAGTAAACGAACATAAATACGACTGTGACAATTTTCCAGGGGACTATCTAATTTCTTTTACCAATTCTGGATTCAATCTTTTTCCCCAAAAAATATGGACAGATATTCAATTATTTTGTACTCCATGGATTTTAATTTATGAAAATCTACTCAAACTCAAGTGAATTATTTTGATTTCCCATAATCATCTCATTCATATAACTTTTAATCCGTTCTTCAAAATTTACTGAGAAAAATTATGAAGTGACCCTTCAATAAGGGTCCCAATTAGCAATTGAAAAAAATAGGAGGGAGTAGACGGCGCGAAGGAATTTTTTTAAAAACTCCACAAAGTTTATCACATGTAAAAAACCAACGGCTTCAACAAGTTGATTAAAGGTAAGGAACTATTACAAGTATTATTTATTCGAGTTGATTTTAACCTTTCCTGTTCGTGTAGGTTTGGACTGTTAACAAATCATATTCCGGTCATGTCAAAATCAAAGGATAAAAGCGTGTCTCGGAGGATGAGCAAGGGGAGAGATGAAGAACAGTCATCTCCCCCAAAAAGTCTTCGATCTCGAGTAGGGTCAGACGACGAGCTTCCATCAACAATGTTTAATTTCAACTTTAAGAAAAGTAAGTGGCCATTTCTCTGACATGTTGGAAAACATTTAATAGATTTCTTTCATATAATTTAAATATCAATTTTAGAGATGAACAAGACTGATATTTGTTTTTATTTTGTTTCATCTAGACAAAAAGTCAAATGTGAGTAATCAAAGTAGCAGGTCAAGAAATGTGAGTGGTACATCTTTGAAATCTTCTGAATCAAAGACCAAGTCTCCTCAAAAAGTGGCCAAATCTCCACAAAAAGTTACCAAATCTCCAAGAAAAGTGTCAAAAGTCATTGGACCAGGTGAGATATTTACCCTTGAGCGTTTCATGTGAAAATTTTGATAAAAATGTAATAAAAAATTAACAGATTTTATTGCGTGTTGGTATCTCTCTCTTAGTTAGAAAGAAAACTTCAACTACAAATGACAAGAATGGTGGCCCCGAAAGTAGTAGTAGTAGTAATACTACCACTAGAAAAACACATCCATCATTTCTTGCAAGCTTAATAACTGACGATGAGGATGATAATGAGGAACATCAAAATACTCCAATTACAAAGACTTCTCCTCGGAAGAATGGCCGATCAGTTCGGGAAGAAAGCGTCACATCAACAATGTCAGTGTCTTCACATTCAAATCAAGAAAATGTTGAAATGCCTTCAAAGCAGGAAACGGCTGACAAATCAAATACTCAAATAGTGCCTTCAAAAACAAACGGACCAACAGTCCTAGCAGTGCTGGTTGACCGGAATTACTCCGAATACAGTCGATTAATGAATAGCGAGGAGAAACCGTACATAAATGTACCCATTAGTTCCCCCGCGTTGAATTATGCATTCCCAACGGACTACCAATGGATTGCAGTTGACCCAGGGGTCCTCATGACAATTTCTTTTAATTCTGGTACAGTCAGGACGGGTTACATCCGAATTACTCCACGAACTGTGAAGCCTTTTGAAAAAACTACTGCCGGTCATATTGTGAGTGGTATACTTACGATAACAAATTGTGTTTTTTATTTAAAAGTTACACATGAAAATTACAATTTTCTGAAAATATATAAAATGATAATGTTTTTTGTTCTCTTTGACAGTGTCTGGCTGTGGTGGAAGGTAATATCAATGTAAAATCAACCAGCTTTGAATTTGATGAGAAGGGTGAACCAGTTCTCAAGTCTGTTGAGTTATTCGCAGGCTCACACATTTCTATTCCTAATAATTCCGTGTATACTGTGGAGAACGTGACAGATGACGAATGTTCCATTTACTACTGTATGATTCGATCCTAATTTTGTCCCGTATTTTTTTGCAACGTGTCAAATGATACCCAGTACAAAATATAAATTACTAAACGTAAGTCTAAAATTTTCGACTTTTTTTAGAGAATGTTTCAATTATAGCTATTTCTGTATACACCTACGTATTTAATTGAAAACCGTAATATATCACTGAAAGCAAGTCGATTTTTAAAAATTCTGTACATAATAATATTTACTATGATTAACCTTTGGGAAATAATTTGTCATCAGATTCGTCAGAACAATGACATTTCTTCGAAACATTTTGTTTAATATGATATATTACATTGTAATAAAATGTGGGGAAACATAGAGAAAATGAAGGGATAAAAAATGTATAATTTTCATACACAAATTACTTCCTCAAGTTAATGTATCTTTGGCTATGGCACTCATTTCTCATTCTTCTTCTCTATTTTGACTTTTGACGTGGACATTGAATGAGGATACCTATGGATTTTTATGAAGGGATCAAAAAAGAAGAGTCTCACTGACAAATTCCCCCTTGTACAAGATAGTATTGGCTTCCCCGTTGTTTTCCAATCTTAATCTTCTTCCTATATTCTTCAATCTCTCCTTGTCCATACGTGGAATTATGTACACACGAATTACCAATATCCCACCATCTCCTCATCTACTCCTCCCCGTGTGTATTCAATAAAAAATATATTCATGGAGAGATCCTCTCTCTCTCTCTCTTTCTCATCGTGAATATTATTCAAAATGTGGAGAGGAGAGGAGTAGGTGAGAGTGAAAAGGAAGCCTCAAATATTGACAAAAAAAATCTGTCTTGAACAAAAATTCAAAGAGCCTGTCACAGTTTCAAAAATATTGCTCCCTAACCTCCTCCCTCCCTCCGTCACTCATCCTTCACAGTACAATTGTATGATGGATACGATGTGTGGGGGGGGAAGGACTGTATGCAAAGAGAATAGAGAGGAGAGACAGAGAAGAGGCAAAAAAGTTTTCTTGGAATCCCTCTCGGCTTAAGTATGAAAGGAAAGTTGGATTTGTTTTCGGGGTGAAGTGGAGAAGAGGAGGAGAAAGAGGGTGAATCAGAACGAAGTGAAGCGCATCAACTTGAGCTTATCAAGATGGGGTTTTCAATTACACAAGGGAATCCAGGGGAAATGATATGCTCGTGTACAGATATCGTGAAAATACAGAGACAGCAGACAGAGAGAGAGAGAGAGAATGGAGCAAGTTTCATCCACATCATCATGTCAAGTTTATTGAGGACGGGGGTGTACGTAGAAAATAATATATATATTATTATTATGTATAAAACGAGATTGCAGACAAAAATAGAAATAGAGAGAAGAGTCAGAGAAAGGAAGAAAAAGTTGAGGGAGAGAAAGGGCAAGACGACGAAAGGGAGGAGGAGAGAAGACTTAGTACTTTATTTGATGTGAACAATAATTGTCGTACATACGAACACAAATACAAATAGGATAATATATTGGACCATCCTCTCTCTCTCTCTCTCTCTCTCTCTCTTCACCCTATGAATATAGCACACACACACATCCACAAAGGTTATGGCTATGGGCAATGTCGGACGACACAACAACACAGACCGGGAGTCCCTGTTGTTTGTGTGTACATATGTGGACTTCCTCAAAAAGAGAGAGAGTGTGTGTGCATCTAAACAAGGTATGTGTGTAATATAATAATCCTGTCTATGTGTAGGAATGTAGTATATAGAGAGAAAGGGAGAGAGAACATATTTATACGTAACATCAAGTCAACGAGCTGGAAGGGAATGGAATTTCTTTCTTTTTCAATACACATCAATCACTCTCAACAAACCTTTGATCTCGAAGAAGATTAATTAATTGCGAACGCAGCAGGACTCACACAGACACACACACACACGTCTAAATTCACATATTTTCTCCAGCTACTCTCTCTCTCTCTCTCTCTTTTCTTTGGTACGACTCGGATGTCTCTGTCTTGTTCTTGCCAATCCTAGCAAAAAAAGGATAATGCCATGTACTGAGGAGGAGTCTCTTTCTCCAAATTTTTTTTGGAGACTGACTTTGTTCCTCATTTGAAATCCAGGAGAATGGGAGACAGAACAAGAATTTTATTGGAAGGAAAAAAAAGAGATTGTGGTACAAAGCAAAGTTACAGCTGGAGCTAAAAGCCTTGTCAATTTTATTACATTTTGAAACTCACTAAAGACACGAGTAAAGAAGGGACACGGAGGGGAAGGTACCTCAAAAGCTTTCTTAATAACTTGTGTGCGTGTCGTTTAGATGGAGAAACCCCAATGTGTGTAACTTTAAGGTTTCTAAATTAAGAAATGTGTATGTCCTAGATTTATGAGAGTCAAATGGAGAGGGACGAGGAGTTGGGTCTTTCGAAAAAGATGAATGTTCCATTTGTAAAAAGAAATATAATTTCAAAGAATTAGTGGCAAGGAGTCTTAAACATTGGGCATGGAAAACCAAGAATATGAAAAACTTTCTCCTTCTTTCTCCTCCTCCTTGTTAGTCATAAAAATTAAAATTGTAATAAGCTAATGCGTGGAGAAAATTCACAAAGAGTGAGTTTGACATCAGAGACAAAAATTTAATTCCCTCCAATCCTTCTGTACTAATAAAAGTGTCTCTCTGGAGTCTGTCAGGGAAAGTTATAGTAAACTGTGTGTGTGTTTGTAGGAGGAGGCTTTGAATGAGTAGAATCCGGTCCGTTGTGATTGTGACAGTACAGATTATGTAGTCCACTATTCCTTTTCCTAGGAAAAAATGTCCATGAATCTTTTTTGAATGTCCCTGTGTATATAGTATATATACAATACAATATGTTTGCGTCTGTTTCCGTGTGTGTTGGAGAGAGAGAGAGAGAAAGTAAAGGGAATGGGCAAGTAGACCGGCGGATTTTGTGAGGAGTAAGAAATTGTTTTCTCCTCCCTCCTCGTTTCTCGTCTTGGAGGAGTAACGGTTTCGTATTTCCGCCTTGTGTGACAACCCAGAGTATTCGAATAAATGGGAGGACGTTCCAGCGAGTGTGTGTGACTGCCTCCCTCCTTGTCTGGCTATTACAATTTTGGAAATAAATAAAGGAATTTTTTGTCGTGACAAAGGTGATGTTCCCCTGTAATTTTACAACTTATGTTCATTAAATTTGTTTCGTGTAGATGAAAAGAAGGGAGAAGGAAGAAGGAGGATTTCTTTTTATGCAAAAATGTTCCTTCTAAAATGTGCATCTGGTGTTCACGTGTAAATACATGGGCTCCTGTCAGTGAGACAAGGATATGTACACACATTATGGGAAAGTGTGTGTGTGTGGGAGAAAAATCAAAGTAGAAGAAAGGGAAAGGGAAAATCACGGGTAAAATTGGGACGGTGTCATGTTCTCAGAGAAGCCTTAAGGGAGGATTCTCACGCATATCAGATAATGCATTTATTTGATGGGGATTACTGTTAGATTAGTGTTAGTCGAGGCTGGAGCTACAATGTCTGTCTGTGTGTTTTGGTGGTGGTGGAGATGTAGACATTGGGAAAGTGGATTGGAAAAGTGAGAACACTCTCACATTTGGTCTCACTGTCGACTGATTTGGTGTGGAATCTGCATGGGAAGAATAAATTTGTTTGGTTAAATTGTGTGTGTTTGGATATGGGAGGAAGTGTGCATATATTTATGAGCAGTAGGATTGGGAATGAAAATTTGGATACATTTAGTGGGTGGTCTCTCTCTCTCTCTCTCCAAACTTTCACTCTACTACATATTTCCGTTCCGAGGTGAGATGTGTGTGCCAAGACAACAAAATCCAAATATCTACAAAGAGAGAGAGACAGGGCAGAAGTACAACATTGATGTGTGTGTCATGGTCTACTGGAGAAACCGCAGAGAAAGTGGGAGACATGTTACTCTTCCATACTATTGTAGTTTGTGTGGACTACAATATACACACACAGTATAGAAAAGCATAATCAACTGTCAAAGCATTAAGATGATTGTGCGGTTGTGAAGAGAAAAGCATGGATGCCAAATCTCATTTTCCCTCAACTTTCCGTCTGTGAAAGATTCAACAAAGAACTTCTTGTCCATTTTGTGTGTATGAGAACCATGTTTTATAGCGTGGGCTTCAAAGAAAGGTCCAGCTTTAGAAAAAAAGGGAGACGGAGAAAGGAAGAGAAGATCAGGAGATGAAGGAAAGCTCAAGGGAAAAGGGCTTTCTCCAGCACAAAAAGATAGCGTAAAACTACTGCTTGCGACTGTTCGACTTTTGAGTTTGACACCCACACTTTTGTGTGTGATTATTTTATTGTATATAACCAAATTAGGGAAATATGTTGAAATAGTTTGATTTAATATGCAACATGCATACGAAGAGCCTTCATTCAAGGGTCCCAAATTGACCTCAAGTTTTAGGTTCGGACCACAGCTACCACCTAGTGAGGCTTTCCCTCATGATATCAGTCAACGAAGGAGCGAGAATTTGAATAGTGGACAAATTTTTTGACACAGCTGTTTTTGAAGGTAAATAAAATTATTTCATTTCACTTTGTTTCATTTATTTTACTGAGACTATTAAGGAGTTTTGTTTATTCTGAAGGCTCTGTACATGGTGTAAAAGTGTACAATCCTCAGCATCATGGCGGATCCACAGGAGAAACAGAAGAGGAAGGCAGCCCTTTACTCGGAAGTCCTCCGTTTCAATCAAAATGCCGACTATGACAAAATGTTGAAATCTTGTAATCGTCTTCTTCATGAATTTCCAACGGAGCAGACGGCTTTCGAGGCTAAAATTGTGGCTTGTATTCAACTCTCAAAGTTTAAAGAAGCTTTAGATTTTATTGATCGAAATCCTAATATGTCTGGGTAAGTTTTCGTTTTTAAAAAATTGTTCAAAGTTTTTCTCTCTTTTAAAAATGATTACATTTGTATTTTGATGACGTGAATTATTCTATAATTTTGTGCTTTGTGTCTTGTAGGAATTTAGATTTTGAACATGCCTACTGCTGTTACCGTTTGAATGATATTGTCAAAGCGGAGGAGATTTTACGTTCATCAACATCAGAAGAGTCTCCACGAAAATCCGAATTACTTGCCCAAATTTACTATCGACTAGAAAATTATGAAAAATCCTACGACCTGTATCGTGATGTAATTAAAAATTCTTCGGATGAGTGGGAGTCTGAGAGACAAACAAATTTGTTGGCGATATCTGCCTGTTTAGGATTTAATGGAATTAAGAAGAATGTCCCCGTACCACCAGGAGATTCATTTGAACTCAAGTACAATATTGGATGTGTCATGGTGAGCAATGGAGAGTATGCCCAGGCTGAGAGTATTTTGAAGGAGGCTGAGGCTGAGTGTATTCAAGGGTTGGAGGAGGATGGTGTTCCAGAGGATGAAATCGAAGATGAAGTTTGTATAATCAGAGTGCAGAGAGGATATTGTGCTCAAAAATTGGGTCGAGCCAAGGAAGCAATGCACATTTATTCCAAAGCATTGAAGGTCAAACCAAGTGACGTTGGACTAGCTGCTGTTGGGGCCAACAATATTCTGAGTTTGTGAGTTATTTATTTTTAATCTGATATAACAATTTTATACTAATAGTATTTTCGATTTCTTAAAAATTATTTTAATGTAGGAACCGAGATCAAAATATTTTTGATTCGAAGAAACGACTTAAAACTATCACTACTGAGGGAGTGGACACTAGAATTACAAGACGTCAACTTTGTACGATGCGTGTAAATCAGTGTCTATTTTATTTACACACAAATCAGGTAATTCAAGAATTTGAATCTCTCATAATTTATTTGTGTAGGTGTGTTTGTAAAGATTCGCCGTTTTTATAAAAAGAAACGATGTTTTTTTGTGTCATTTTAGGTAGAACAGTGCAGAGAACTTTGTGAAGAGCTTCTTCAAAATTATCCTGAAACAAAAGAAGAGATTGTATTGGTGAAGGCTGCAACTGTTGCAAAAACTGCTGGAATTGATGAATCAAAGAAAGTCATTGAAAGTGTCATTAATGATGATCCGAAAGCAGCCCTCCGTGTTCGCCTTGGATTAGTTCAACAAGTCCTCAGGGGAGGTAAAAGAGCTGAAGCAATTCAATTACTCAAGAAATTAGGGAAAGACATGTATCTACCGGGAATTGTCAGTGCTTTGGTCACCCTGTATCAAGCTGATGGAGAAGTTAATATGGCTGGGAAAATTATTCGTGATGCAATTGACTATTACAAGGAAAACAAGATTCATAATTCCAATATGAATGTATTATGGCAACAGTCTGTGGCCCTCCTCATGCAACAAGGTGACTACAAAGGAGCTATTCAAAGTCTAGAAGAACAGTATAAGTTACAGCCTGATAATCGTGCAACTTTAGCCCAACTCATTATTGCCTACTCTAAGATTGACCTGTCCAAAGCTGAACAATTAAGTAAAAAGCTACCCAAACCTGTGGCGGACAATGCTGAAGTGTCTGCTTTAGAATCACCAAATTGGCAAGTTAATTTGAAATTAGCCAAAAAGGGACAACCCACTGACTCTACCCCTACAAGTCCAGAAAAGAGTAAAGTAGATAAAGAGTCTCCTGGAGATAGCCTACAAGTAGTAAAGAAGAAGAAGAAAAAGAAGAAGAAGAAACATCTCCCAGCAAATATGGACCCTGACAATTCTCCTGACCCAGAACGATGGTTGCCCAAGTATGAACGTAGTAGTTATAAGGCAAAGAAGACTCGTAGTAAAAAGGTTGATGTTGGTAAAGGAACTCAGGGAACGTCGACTGAATCAGCTGCACAATTGTACGTATTTTATCTCTTTTATTATCTGAATTGTAGTCAAAACATACAATCATAAATCCACTGGACTGTAATAATCATTTTTGATTTTGTTTTTAAAAAAATTTCAGTGACATGACAGGAAAAGTCAAAGAGGGTGCAAATAATCCAGACAGCCCTAGTGGTGGAGGAGATGGTCCTAGTTCTAGTGGTGGTGATAGAAAACCTGACAGAAAGCAGAAAAAGAAGAAACGTTAGTTATTAGTTAGTTCTATTCTTGGAATAGAAGCAATATTTCACAGATCGATTTTTATGCGAAATTGTATGAAATAATTATATTTGCTGGTTCATTATCCCAGGCCATGAAATTCGTAAATGAAATTTTGCTACTGTCTACTTGACCACTTTTACTATGGTGTTAAAGGATTATCTTTAATAAATATGTTCAATTAATTCTGATTGTCCTATTAATTCCGCATGATTTCAGGCATAGAAGGTGCTTAGAATATTGGGATTTTGGAAAATAGGGATATTTTTTTTAGTCAAGGTTCAATCAACTTTTCTTATGAATGAAGTTTATGCAACAATATGAGAAATCCACTTTATATGCAGATGCTTGAAAATTATGATTTTTGAAAGAAATGTGTCAGACACAGGATATTCAGTATAATGCACAAACTAATACCTTTGGTATATTTTTATCATTTCCTTAATCATAATACATTTCATTTCAGTGGGAAATCAAAACAGTCGACATAAAATTTGAACAACAACAAATAAAAATTAAATACTACTGTACAGGATTTCTTTAAATCAACTTGAGTACTCTTCAACAAGCAACAAAATACTTATTTTTTTGACTGTGGTAACCTAACAATGCTCGTCTACACTTTCATCAAGTTCAGTCCAAATCTGTACAGTACTTAAACCAATGATTAAATTAGTATATAATACACTTTAAACCTGAATAAATTAAAAATAAAATAGGACTTGATCATGGAGAACCACTATAACATAATAATATATTAAATACGTCAAAATAATAAAAAGTCTCATTCATACATAAATACTATAATGTAGGAGTAAACATCTATTATTATCATCGTTTAAATTCTATAGATCATAATTTCCCAAAAAATCTATCCTCTGGACGTATCTTTTAAACCACCTTTGTTCAGTTGCAAGTTGTAAATTAAATCTTACATTTTGTAACAAGATTTCTTACATTCTATTTACAAGTTAAATGAACAAAGTTTTTTTATTTTGCGAGTATCTGTGCTTTCACTACATTTTTTCAGCACATGGACCATTTGCACCAATGGATTTATATTATTGATTCTGTCGTTGCCCCTACATAACCAGTATTTTATTAAAAATACCTTATGTGTGTGTGTGTGTGTGTAGTGTGTGTTGCAAATAAATTACAACAATATAACGACTATATTTACGTACGCTAATTAAATCTTAACTATATTTTATAGTATATAGCGTCAACGGGTCATTATTTTATCCTTCTTCAATGAATGAGTGGAGAGCACATTTTCTGTTACATGTTAAGAAAATAAAATCGAATATTATACTATATATACCTAAAATATACACAATTGGACTTTTTTGCGAAGTGACAATAAGACAGTCTACTACGTACATAATTTTTCTTATACGTAATTGAAATGGGGTTTCCTCTCTTCTCAACATTCACAGCATCATAGTAGGCATAGAACATAATACCATTCCGTTGTACAGTTGTAGTAACTCACATTATATACACATTTAACAGAGTTGAACATTTTCATTTGCGCTTTCTCTCGCCTTAGTATTTAAGAAAAAAAAATAATTACGGTCCATGCCACTCTCTTAGACTTTGTACATTAATGACATTATGTTGTAGTAGTGTTGGAGGTACGAAATAATAGTTAAAATACTACAGAGGGCTCATAATAATAGTTGAACGAGTCATCGTATTATTTCAATTCTTCGTCATGAGAAAGATAGAGATATTTATAGTTATTCCAATATATACAACAACGTTCAATATACAGCTTTTCGTAGCCAGTGTATTTAAGAGAAAAATAACAATAGTGGCACTCTCGCCTACATCTTGACACAAAACAGTGTGTGTGTGTGTGTGTGTAACACACACGCACACATCTTTTGCCTTTCCCATCATAAAGCTTTTGTCCTTCTTGTCCTGCAAGATCGATCCTTCTCTCTATACTATTTGAAGCCTCACATGTTATCTCCCTATGACACACTTATCTCACTTGACCGGGCTAATAATCAATTTTTTTGGACAAACTTTTCCATCTCACTAGTCTCCATTAATCATTGTTATTTCTATATTTAATACACTTAATTCCAGAGAGAAAGAGAAAGGGAGAGAAAGTTGAGACAGTAATTTTTACGTGTTTGGTTCTTTTTATCCATTCCATATCTTTTGACAACGTTAACTAGGATTTGTCCAGGATCTGCTCAACTCGAGAGTTTCGAGACGTTTGTCACATTACTTTCGCATTGTTAACCTGACCTGACCTAGTCACTAAAACTGGGACGGCAAATATTAATACCTTACATGTATTTTTCTCTTTCACATTTTTTTGTA
Organism: Pygmarrhopalites habei; assembly: GCA_009870185.1. Taxonomy (NCBI): domain Eukaryota; kingdom Metazoa; phylum Arthropoda; class Collembola; order Symphypleona; family Arrhopalitidae; genus Pygmarrhopalites; species Pygmarrhopalites habei. The sequence continues at coordinate 44,890 of WJFB01000007.1, forward strand.
GTCAAACCTAATTAGTTGATAAAATAGTTTGTTTTTTTCTCAAATATAACAACACTGATCATCAAATCTGTAATTAAGTGTATAATATAATATGTGTATTATACAAATACAGTGTTACATGAAGAGAGAATAGAGAGATTAAATATTTATTACGCTTTCTTATATATAACACGAAAAGGATATGGCGATAGTGTGTAAAGGACAATTTGCACTGAGATTAAAAATTAGAGAAATCTATCGTTAACAAGTTATACTTAAATATATAGCATATTAAATGTTTAAAGTGTTTTCTATCCTCTCTTCCCATTCACAAATATAACTAACTAGTAATGTAGCTTAATTTTTGCTCAAACATTTTTGGAAAGGACTTTTCTCAAAAATGATTTTTGATTTGTACTACTTGTCTCGACCAGGATCTAACTTTTTACCATCGCATTAAATTTTTTCTAAAATAAATTAAATACAAAAATATTTGTGGGGGTAAAATGTGAAATGTTTTGCGTTTCTTTCGTTTTCATTTGTGAAACACTGTGTAAATGTGTAAATAAATAACTTAACTAATAAATATGTGTGCTGGTAAATAATTAAAACAATTGATAACAATTCTTGCCCAGAGAAGAAAAAAATAACATTTTTGACTTGTGATCACTGACCTCTTCAATGACGGAGGAGAGGAGGAGTTGAGGACGAGATGTGTTTTAGTACAAAAAAACACTGGGTATTACCCATATATACAAGATCATCATGATTTAGTCAGTAGATAATAATAAAACTACAGGAATAATTATTTCGCTGTTCAATTCTGACAGTACCTTGTTCATATAATTATTAGTTAAATTAATGTAATATATACATTACGTCTGGAGATTGAGTAAAAGTTTAACCAGTTGACACAAAAAATGAACTGTAAACTATTTTAATACTATAACAGTACGCTTCAAAAAAAAGTTATGTATATCACAGGAGAATCAAATTAAACCGTCCCTTGCTCAAATTAAAAATTCATAAAGGAGAAAAAAAGAGAATCAAATCTAATAATCATACTACAGTACACAACAACAGTTCTTGTCGTGCAATATAAAACAGAAAACTTTCCCTTCTTTTTGGCAACTCAACCTTTCAAACATTCCTAAAAGTTAAAAATCCTACTTCTTTAAATTACACCAATAGCACAAATTAAATTTCTTTTAGCCCTGTGCTATAAAAATATTGTTAAAATACTGTTTTTTTAAAAGAAATTCTCGTCTATCCTCTTCCCTTTCGTTTTTGAAAAAATATTCTGACTGGGTAACTGTACAAATAAATTATATTATTGAAAAATTTGAATCTATGAGAGAAAACAATAAATCATGAATATTTCTTTGACAGTATCATACATGTTGATATACATTGAAAAGAGAGATGTTGTCTGTTTTTGTTTCGTGGTCTAAAACAAAAAATAATATATCTTGCATGATATATAGTCAACGTCACTTGTATAATTTAGTGGAGTTTTTTTTTGTCGTTTTACTATTTTTTTTAGTTTATAGTAGTTTAATGTCTCCTCTCTCCTCTCCTGATTACTGGAAAATGGATGTAATCTGCGTGTGTGTAGTATGACTTTTTATTTTTTTTCTTTCTCTCATTTTTCTCATATTTTTTGATCTGATCATTGATCTTTGTTTGTCTTGCTGAGAAAAAATTTAAATGTGTGTTTCATATATTCCAGAGTATTCACATAGTCACGAAAAATTAGCCAGTCGCGAATGTCCCTTGTTGTTTTGTTCTCCAGATCCCGATGCTTCTGTGACATTATTTCACGAGTGATGTCCTGATGAACAATGTTCTTGTCCATCATCGCAATTTGTAGTTCACATAAAACCTACAAATCAAAAAAATACAGAACATTAAATGATTGATCATTATGAATCATATGATATCCTTATTAACGACAACATGGTAGTACATCTCATTCATCACTTCTCCCGTCACAAATCCATTATAGACAACAACAGTCGGTTCACATTTCTATAGTCTATGAGTCCTATAGAAAGTCTATAAAAGCCCAACACATCTCTCTCTTTGACAATCAGAAAAATTGAAAATGTAAGTCCGGCCCCACACAGCACCTATTCGAATGACAACTTTTGTTTTCCTATAGACCCTTCCCCTCCCACCCCCTCCTCTCCTCTCTATAGACACCATCTTATTTGTCTTGTGAACATTTTTATCCTGTTTCAATGAATCTTGCTAGCGGTTCTTCACAACTCTTCAACATTACTACTACAATAATAAAAAGCTACTCTTCTCTCTCTCTCCCTCTCTCTTTCATGTTCTCCTTCATCACGGTGTGTGTGTGTGTGTGGCTTTACAAATGGACAAAAGCCGGACTGCCGTATTGTATTTTTATTCATTTCGTAAGGCTAACAAACATCATTGAATACTTGAATACTGTGTACCTCTATCCTCTCCGTATGTATTAAAATGTGTGTATGTACATCACATTACACGCTCTGCTCAACAATCACATCACAACAATTACAATGTATTAGTTGTTGTTTTTTCTCCTTCATCTTCATCTCTTGAAGGAGGGATAGGACAGCCAAAGCATATATATAGGTTGATAAACTTGATGTAACAAGTACTCAACTGACTCTCTTCTACAACAATCCCCCATACATAAATACCACATCTCTCTGTCCTCCTCTGTGTCTAAAAGACAGCTATGTACCGCGTGTGTGAGTGTGTGTTGGTATAGAAAACCATGAAAATTCGTCTCACATCACCTGGCCATAAGATAATATCTAATTAATCCCTCACTCTGCCAACCAATCAACTGTTGAATCGCCATTTTCTCAAAACAAATAAAATATTCTTTACTAGTCCTCTCTCACACTCACTCTTACCTCTCAGCCTATTAGGATCTACCTAAAAGAAATTTCTTGGCAAAGAAACTCTTCTCACCTTTCGGTACATTAAGAAAAAAAAGAAGGAACGACGTCAAGATTACTTTTGTTGCAATGAAATTTTTAGCCAATGTACCTCAGAGATAATGTAAAGAGCATGCACGGAGAGACAGAGAAAGATAGGTATTTATATTTTTCAATACAATTTACATTTACTCTAGATACTCCACTCAGGAACACACACACATTCGTGTGTGTGTGTCAGAATGGGAGACAATACTGAATGAGAGAGAGAAGTGGTCGTCGTCCAAGAGAACAAGTTGATGACAGATAAAAAGATAAAGAGGTACATGTGACTGTGTGTGTGTGTGGCTGGCTGGCTGACTGACTGCTCTCATCAAACAAATTTATTTTTTTACGATAGTTTAGTTGGTTGAGGTTTGAGGTTGTCGTGAAATAACCATAATCACACATTTTAACAAGAGTGTACATAATACTACCACACACACAGTCAGTCAGATAGACACTACACTCCACTGCCCACGTACTTACTCTCTTGTACACAGTTGAATGGACATGAAATTAAGTAGCACCTTCGTGATACCTAACACACTGCGACCCTGCACAACAAGGAAAATCCGTATGTACATCCACACACAGTCTTAGTTGTGTGTGTGTGCTATGGCTAAAAAGACACTGTCCTCTACTGTAGAGAGAGTGTGTGTGTGTGAAGGGGGAAACCCAGAAGCGAACTAATTTCTCTAACTAGGTATATCCTACGGAGGTGGCCGAGGATACATACTTGCAATTAAAAAAAAGTAAACTACAAAAGAGTAAAAAAACAAGCAAAATCTACACTCACTCCTCTCTCTCCCCTATGTTTGTGTGTGTGTGTAAAAATAATGGTTATAAAGTTATGGCACTTGCAAAAAAAATGAAACGTCATAGAGATGAGATGCACGACATCCCTCTCTCTGTGTTCGCTGTGTGTGTGTGATATAAATGTGATCATCTGTTAGAGGTTACACTTTTTTCCTTTCAGGATATCCTCCTCTATTCTTAAAGATGGGGATTCAAATTCCCTGAACTGACTCTTACGCACATTTCGCCTAGACGCATCCTATGCAGCATCTCCCTCTCCTCTCCCCTCACTTGTCATGGTAGTGTAAAATAATACAGAGAGTACAGCTGGACTACGGGATGAGGATAATGTGCAGTAATTTGAGAGAAGATTTTTTATATTGATGACGTCTCTTCGTCCAAAACTGCCTCAGTGTAAATGGTCTTTTTAAACTATTATTATTAAATGGTGGTGGTGATGATGATGGCTGGGGAAAAAAGACTACCTAACTAAATAAACATCATTGTCATAGTTTACAAATTAAAGCTCATGTCTCTCTCTCTCCCTCTCTTGTCCCTAGTCATTAAAATGTTGGAGGTAAGTCTATGCTCACATATATATACCTGATTAATAAAAAGAGTTTTCTCTTTGGACAAACAAACACTCGCAATAAATGTAGTATTACAAAAATGATGTGCAAATCATAATATGTTGTACTACTACGTTTTTTTCTCGTCTTATCTTGCTTGGGTGCTTCTGCCCGTGACCGACCCACCCTCACAAAGTATCACGTCAATGATAAATATGTTATATGGAACTGCTTTATCTCACAAAGATACAGAGAGAGAGAGAGGTGAATAAATAATATGGGGTAATAACATCCTGGTATTACTACATACATACAGCATTTTGATAGCTCTAAATAAAACGATTATCTAACGTAAATGAACTACGCAAACAGACACACATTGGAGGAGATCGGAAAATAATTGATACTGACCTCCAAAGTGACGGGAAAGGCAGTCTAATATATCATGAATAAATATGTTTGTCCACACAACACACACTCTGTACACAGTGCAACAGTTAACTAGGTGAGGGATCAGGGTTTACAAAGAATATCCGGAATCCGGAATATTGGGGTCATCACCAGTCAAGGGAATTTATCTTAATTTTGTTGTTGTTGTCTTTTTTTCCCCCACCGACTTTGGTGTCTAAGACCAAATTAGCCGACCTAATGGATTTAGTACAGAAGGAGATTGACAAAGCTGAAAAAGAGAAAAAAAAGAGATTTAATGGGACTTACATATTTAAGCTGGAACTCTGCCTCGTGAAAATTTTGATGAAAGCTCCCACCATACACTGCCTGATCCAGAACGACTTGTTCCAGACCCACTGCGAATTTTTGTAAACCTTCATACATGGCTAGTAGAGTACCCCCTACCTAGGAAAAATGAAAAGAGAATCATCAATTAATTTAGTTTTTGAAATAATAAATACACCAAGTACGATTTGACAAGTGAAGAAGAGTGACCATTTCCGCAGAAAGAAAACAATTTTTACGCTTTGCAGTTTTGAGTGAGTCAGCTCAGTGGAGATAAAGTCATTTGTACACAATGTAAAATCTAGAGAAATTGTTTGGTTATCAATGATAACGGTCACCCACAACTTTTTTATCATGGTCATGTCCTCATCACTTGTTCATTATTATTTATAACTTAATGTTTGTACTGTAGTATTTAATACAAATTCAACTTACATTCAGTTCTGCCAGTTTTTGAGGATCCACATCCTCACCTAAATACTTCCCTACTGTTTCTGCAACATTTTCTGTAAAAAGATGTATTAATTACAATCCTTATTTACACCACACTCATATATTGTTGCACCTTCTCTGTTTAGATTTACCACACAATTCTACGCAAGAAAAACCTCTACTACAAATTATAATGGATCCTCTTCTATTGAAATATATGTAACTCACCTAAAAAGTCGTAGTGTAAATCTTTGTATTTATCTTGTTCATACTGCGGTGTCATTCCAAAAGATTCTTTAAACTGTAATCAAAGAGAAAAAAACAAAATACAAATCATTAGACTTCATTTACATTCATTTAATTTTATCCTAGTCATTTTAATTTTGTCAGAATATGATAGTGAGCCTTTCTTTTTATGAGGTCCTTCTATTACTCCAATAAAAATTATTTTATAGCTGTGTATTCAGCACACTCCAACAACAACAACGAAATTCAATGAATGGAGGGTTGTAACAACAATGAGTATAAGTATTTAACAGAGCTTAGAGCATCTTTTTTTGTGACCACCACCGATGCGGATCTTTTTTTAAGAAAAAAAAATCTTTGAATATTGACAACTTTCCTGACTTTTATTGGCTAAACGGATATGCAAGTGAACTACGCACTTCTGACATTCACACACATGTCCATTCATACTGGAAACCTGTCGTAGCCATGGTTTTTCCATTGTTGTTCAAGACGGACAGAAAACGGCCTTTTCAGTGCATTCATCCATTGAAAGTGTATACAATCCAATGGAGTCCTTAAGTACTCTTTTGTACACGTATGTTTACTTGTATGGAATAGAATGAGACACGTCCTTTTAGTCTGAAGAGTATTACCTCATTTTAATGTATTAAAGAGGGTATACATATAAGTAGTGACACTCTTCCGATGTCCAATATTTCCCCGATTACGTCAACTTATCTACTTGGTGCTATTTCTGTATTTGTGCTTATGATACTCCATTGGAATGTTGAACAATGTGACTTTAATTACAATTTTATAGACGATAGCTCTGTCAATTTGTATTGTCAGTCCATTCAGCATTCTCATTGTAATTAAATTTTTGTAACAATTAACATTCCATTGCATAATCTTCCAAAAGGAAATAACAAAGGACGATATGTCATCACAATAATATGTCACCAATCCTCCTCCTTCTCTGACTCTCCATCTAGTCAGTTTTTTGAACTCTGAAATTCCATGGAGGAATTTCCATCCCAAAAATATTGGAAAGGACAATGAAAATGGATTTTTCTTTCAATAAAGTCGTTAACTTGGCAAAAAAAATGTGTGACTGTTTGTGCCCTGCCTGAGTGAGGCTTATTAGGGTAATAGGTGGTAAGTTTTTAACTGATACGATCCTAGTTAAAATAACTATAATAAGAGTCACTTAAACTTGGACACACACACTCACTCTCTCCGTGTGTGTTTAGCCGATGACCCTGTAATAAATGTTGTGGATGTACAAAGTGGCCTGTGTGTAAAATTTTTAACTTTGGTGGCCTCTCTCTCTCCTTCTCTCTGCTATGCTGTACTATATGGAAGAGATGATGGAAATAGACTAAAAGTTAAAGCCATATAATTTGTAATGAATTTCCCCTCTCACACACACACCAAGGGACACAGAGGGGACTGTGGCTGTATGGATGTAGGAGTACGCATTTTGTAGGGATTGAGACCGGTCCGTTTGGAGGGAAGGGAAGGAGTGACGGGGTGTCAGATCTGGACAATACAACCACTAAAAACAAGAGACATGGGAATCGGTGTAATAAACTCGAGTAAGTAATGAAGTAAGGTTGTTGAGGTGTGTGTGTGCCTACCTAATCCCAACTCACCCTTGATTATTCCACTCAAAAAGAGACGAGATACAAATTGTGTGTTCAAGCTCTTTTTTCTGAACGACTACTTAACCTCCCTACTCTTCTATCCCTTCAAACACACACACAAGTACTTTGAGAGTCAGGTAGAATGGTCATGTTTTTTTCTTTCTCCTTCTCCTTCTCTCAACTACTTGTATCAATCATCATGCATAACATAATGGGGTCTAAAGAGATACGTTTGAAAGTATTCCTTCCCTCAGTTTTGTTAACTCGGAGTCGGGGAGTGAAGAGTAGCCCTCCAGGATTGATCCTGATACTAATATACAATATTTATGAGATACTGGACGGAGTAATTGGTGTAAAAAGGGTTATTAAAATACAGAAAATAGGGTAATGTACAAATAAGAGAAAGAGAAGTGACATGTATTGACGCACGTCCACTTCCTCAGCCTCAACTGCGTATGTGTAACTGGATATGTACAAATAGGTAATATCATTGGATAAAGTCATAATACGCTGTACATATTGTGTGTGTGTGTGTGGGTACAGTAGAGAGAGCGAAAGAGAGAGGGAAGGAATTGGAAATGGTTTTAAAAAAATTAAAGAAAAGGAAAAAAAGAAAATAGGAAAATGGGGGAAATAGTCCAGGAGTCTCTTTCTCTCTCTCTCTCTCTCTCTCTCCAGTATTCCCGTATACAGAGCAGTATGTATATGAGCTACCAGTTCCAGTTCATGCGGCACATTGGTCACAAATTACTGATAAAAACTCTCTTGAAAAGGAACTCAATTTCTATGGTGGATATTTCTCCCTGTAATCAGCGTCGGGAGTTTAACCAAAATATTTCAAGTCGTCTTTTTTCTTTTCTCAAGGTGGCAAACGGCTTTTTCGGCAACACAGAGACACACACACACACAACGCAACACAAATAGTACAAGATGCAATACTTGTACATATACAGGTGAGTCCAAACGTTTCCTCTCTTTGAGGAGCTCTGGTCACTTCAAGAAACAGAATCTCTGAGACCTCACACTGTACCTGAGAGAGAGAGAGAGAGAGAGAGAGAGGTATCCCCATTATTTTTGTGTGTGTGTAGATTTATTTTTTTGAAAATGAAGTCACATCCTCAACATTCTGTTACATATCTACAAAAGAACATTCTTCCCTCTCTCTCTTGTTCCAATGCCATCTCCATCTGTTTCTCATCTTGCTCTTTCGAGTAGAAGGTGTATATTAGTCATCCGCCAATCGTACTCAATTATGACATTGTACAATATTATATTCTTCCTCCTCACTCACTCTCTCACCTGAACACAGATCGTACATACTGCATACTGCACTAAATAGTCATGTGTAATAGTAAACATCCGCTCAATCACTGTGCACATGTACCTCTAATAAGTTAAAGTTATTCCCAATGCCTAATAGATACACCTGCGGGTGTCCATCAATTTTTTTTCCACCTCATTGCATTGTCCGCGTACCTCACTCCACTCTCCTCTCTAAACACACTAAACAATTTTCAGTGTTAACTCTCCTTTTGACTAATATCCACTTGAGCAAAGAATTGTTGTTGTCGAGTTGGTAATCTCGACTTTGGGACTCTCGGAATTATTGGATGAGAGAGGGAGAGAGAGAGATAAAGGTCTTTTATTAGTAAATCACTGTTTCAGCAGTTAACATTTTTTACCTGCATCATCATCATCCATTGAAGAAATACAGAGTAGAGTGTGAGGGGGGGAGGGAGTGTGTGTGTGGAAAAATGAATGAATGAACATATGGTTCAAATCAAGTCAGGCTCACTCCTTCTCTTTTTGTTTCTCTAAACCTACAAATTATTTCATACGTTTTTTTAGCTGTTGTCTGGGGTTCCGTGGTCTAGAGAGAGAGAGAGAGAGAGAAGTCAAGGCGAGAGAGTGTGAGTGAATCATCCTCCTAGTTATTTGGTGTCATGAAAGTGATTCCATCATCATCACAAGGCAGGGAAATCACGTCACATGAGAAAAAACTTTATATTGGAGCACACACTCTCCTCAGCCTCCAATCCTAGTTAAGTACTACTTGTACAGCTGCAACGTCTTGTGCAAGACACAAGGGGAAACGTGGTCAGGGGAGCGCGCGTCAATCTCCTGTTCGTACGATGAATGAACTTTTATATTAATTGTCCATATTTTTTTTCTCTCTCTCTCTCTTACTATGTCTCATTCCTAGCCCCAATTCAACCATTGCAAAGGTCCTGTGTCTGTGGCATTGCATACCAAGAGATGATGATGAGACATGGAAAAAATTCATACCTACTCAAACCTCCCCCTCCTTCACTTAAGCTTGACACACCTACACACAAGTGTAAGTCAGTGTAGTGTGTTTCCTCAAAAAACTTGAGGTACTTTTTTTAAACCAAATACCGTAGCATGAATCAAACACACACACACACACAAGCTAGTTGACAAGCGCCAGCGTCTAATAATAATCATGAATGGATGATTAATACTTTGAAAGTGTTGTGTGTGTGTGAGGCTAATTGTTGAAAGAATTGCATCAGATTAAATTCCTCATAATCAGAAGCATGTATACTGTGTGTGATTTCGGGATACCCACAAAAACTTGCGTGTGTCCAGTAATCCTGGAATAGTATTGGAGAGGAGAGGGAAATGACAAAAAAAATTCTTTTTTGCACATGACCTAGGACAGAAACAAAATGTGTAGAATTCATACAGTGCAAAAATTCTGAGAAAGGGAAGAGGAGATCCCTCAACAATGACGACACATTCTCATGATGTATGACTGTACTGTCCTGGGCAAAGCCAACACAAACACACAGTACACAGTAACACAGAAATAATTTTTATAATGGGGAATGGATGACATTTTTAACTTTATCGTCATTCCGCATGCATTCCGGTGAACGTCAGCCATTTGTGTGTGTGTCTGTCTGTTTGTATATTTTTTTAATGCTGTCATATTGTATTATTATTATGGTATGTTATGTTATAGGTCCACTGCCGTTGATTCCTCGTTCCTCTGAATCGCGCCAGACAATTGGTACTGTGCATCCGCGTGTGTATGTAAACACGCATCGAGAAATGTACATACAAAGTGTGGCTGGGCTATTGATATTTCACGTACATACTCAGTGGGCTGTGTGTGTGTGTTAAACTAGTCAACCTACCTTAGCACCTCTCTCTCTCTCTGCCCTGTCTACTTTGTTTATTATGATGTCTAAATATATGTCCAAGTATGCATGACATGGATACAGAGTATAGCCCAAACTCTTTTCCTTTAGAGAATGTAGTCCCGTGAACCTCAAGACATGACCTTAGGATTTCCCATGTGTCTTTACTATCACTCTCAAAAAACACACGCACACAAAAGAGTGTGTGTGTATGAGTAAGTGTGTGTGTGTATTTGCATCACTTTGTAATCTTTGCAAATTTGCGAATAGTGCATCTAATGACCTCATAGTCGTACCAATGTCAACAAAAATATGTACTGTCTTGCATAGATTTTTACATGATATGACGTACATACTAGAGTAGTAAATATGATACGAGTTGTGTACTCTTATCATTTCTCAAGAATGATTTTTCAAGTAGTTGTGCGTGTAGTTTGACACACACACACACACAACCTTACTCGAGAGATAGTGTTATAATTGTAGTTAATACACTAAATCAATAATAGTGTGGGCTTTGATGATGATCCACCCCACTCAAAGTAAAGACACAAGAGACTGTCTTGTCTACTGTACTTTATCTCTTTTGTCGTCATTATTAAATTTTTACTTAGTCAGCTCGTGTCTAATCAACTGTACTAATTTAATTTTAATAAGAACTCTTTTACAAAAAAAAAAAAGTACAATGAGGTTGTCAAGATTCTCAACCGTGAATGAGATATGGATGTTAATTAATAAGCGTGTTAAATATGTATAATTTCCCTAGAGTACATCAGATTAATACACTGTAACTGATAAAGTGATGAGAGTGTGAAATTAGCAAATATAAAATAAACTGTGTACACAGTTGGATTATCATGAACTGAGTCTAAATCCGTGTGTGTGTATTTAAAAAACGATAATTATTAGGAGAATACAGTTGACAATTAATAGTTAAAATATTATTTGTATTTGTATTTACAGAGTGACTGTGAATGATTCTTTTATGCACTATTTAATTAAATTTTAAACGTGTATAAAACCTCTTTTCCCATTATCTAAGCTTGTAAACCGGATGCGATATGACCAAGAAATATTATTAAAGTAAGAAAAATAGGAGAAAAATGAAAACTTACAAATGCTCCCATGAATTCCTTGGCTTGATGTTCCGCTTTAATGACTTGTATAATAATATTTTGAAAAATGTCAGCATCTGACTGTAGCTGAGTTTCAAGATTTCCAGAATGTGAATGAGCTGAGTGCCCATGACCTCCTGGATGTGTGGCCATTCTACATGGGTTAACCCACTTGGCTGGCCTTTGATGTCGAATATGTTCTCCAGTGTCTGTCGAGGAAGAGCTGGCACCTTGCATGTTTCTCATCGGACTTGACATCACGTTTGGAAGTAGCAAGAGACCGAACAAAAGATGTAAAAAAGGTCTCCACCCTAAGCACAATCAAACAGACGAAGAGACGGACGGTTTTAATTAATTATTAATGTACCCCAATAAATAAACTCCTTCCCCACACACACACAGTCCCCCTCCCACCCTTCAACACTATTTTGCACACTCGAGTCTCTTCTGCACTCACTCTTCTCTTCCCTGGAACCTCACTTGAACCGGAGAAATGAAAAGAATATGGACAAAACTATTTTTTTCAAATTAAATTCTAACTAACTTTTAACCGACCCCCGCGAAGTTGACTACGTAATTAGACCACTTTAGACTTGACTGCTAGGTGGAGTGCAAAAATATATTAATACCCGGGTCTATTGCTCACGAAAAAGGGGGAACCACGTCGACGACGATTGAGTTGAGGGGAGGCTATTAAAGTTGAATGGAGGGGGGAGGGGGAGGAGAACGTGGGTGAAGGAAGTTGAGTCAAATTGAATGAACACACACACACATACACACACACAACAAAAAGAGAGATAAAAGCTAATAACCGCAAACCGACAGCCGATCAGTGGATCCTCTTTCTATTTCTTTACCTCAATTATTTTTTCAGTGCAAAGGAGGCACACATCAACAGTACGTACTTAAAATGAGCCAGAAAATCATAGCCATATATATCCACACAGACACACACACGCTGCAAGCGTGTGTGTATTTTACGCTCACACTCTCGCTATATCTGTATGTAAAAAACAATTTGTAAGTCACTTGTCTGCTTTGGCCCTGCTTCCCTGCCTACACACAATAAAGGTTAGCATGCTTTGCTCTAAGGTTTTTTTTTGCAAAACAAATTGATAAGGATGTATACTACTCATCATCGCTGAGCATTAGTCACCGGACAAATGTCTCAAAATGAATGAGAATTGTGCCACGTTCAGGCTACTATCATCATATGGCTGGCTCTCCCTTCCAAAAGTTTGACATTTACGAGGAGAAGATGAGGTACAAAATTGTATACACTAACACAAAAAAAAATTATGAGGGAATCGGATGATTCATAAAAAATTATTTTGAAAAAAAAAATTATATTAACGCTGACGCTCCTTCCTATTACTTTCTACAGAAGGGAAGTGAGAGATTGTTTTTCATTCTATATTTAACGATGGATAATTGGATTGGAGGAGGATGGAAGGTGAGGAGGATGGAGGGGTGAGTTGAGACACGGAACGTTTGTACGAATGTGCGAATATTTTTTTTGCATATTGTTGCAGCAAGAAAACGTAACGTATTAATTGGACGAGAGATTGTGTGTGTGAGAGAGATGGAGAGATTTAATTTTAAAAGAAGGTGTAAATATTTTTACTACTGTACTTATTTAATTTAAATAATCAAATTAATGATACTAACCCGAATCGGAGGAGGAGGAGGAATGATGGTAACTCTTGTATTTGTTGTTGTGAGGAACTGGAGAAGTTGAAGAATGTGAATGAGGATAGTATTTAGTAGTAGTAGTATTTGTAGTAGTAGTAGTATTTGTAGTAGTAGTAGTAGTAGTTGTTGTTGAATTTTGTTTTGAACTTTGACACGGACAGTTACTTATTCTATGGGTAAGACTGTCGAGGATGACAGTGGAATAAAAATGTGAACAATTGTTGTTGTTGCCCATGGAACATAAGTGTGAATGATTGTTGTTGACGTGATTTTTATTGTTACCGTCTCTCCTTCGATGATGATTGTTGTTGACTTTTATTAATATTTCGGACTGAGCAGTGCAATCCGAACACCCGTCTCTCCCTCCCCCGTCCATTTGTTTTTTAGTACTTTTTTGAAATGGCATGATGTCTTGGACGAGAACACAATTTGTACACTTTGATTGATTTGAGGACGACTCGGAGGAATCAAGAGGGGTTGACATTAAATAATTAAATTTAGTGTAGGAGGAATTATTATTATTTACTGTGTCCTTCTGATTTTGACCATGTACAGGTTTTCTGGATCTCTCACAAGATAATGACAGTTGATGAGGTTGTGGAACTGACGATCGACTTGAACTATGGTAACACATTGGAATATTGAACTTTTTCTTCTTCTTCCTAATTTTGTTTTACTACAAAAAATTTTTTTTGGAAAACAAAAAGAAAAATTTTTTTAAATAATTCTCTTCACTTTTTTCTCAAAAAACAAATGTCACAAGAATCCTTTCAATCCGTTTTTTAAAACGTCCGTGACACACACTCGTCACAAAATAATGACACGTAGCTATAAAGACAGGAGCACAAAATCGCCGATTCTTGGTCGACTTCTTGGTTGGTCCGTGTAAAAATGGGAAATGAATGGATATTACTGATTGACCAAAGTATATAATTGTCCGCTGTGTGTGTGTTGTTCCAACGTGTGTGTTAATGCGTGTGTGTTTTGAGCACAGTGTTGAGGAGTAGAGTGGTTGTGGGGAAAAAATCAGAGCACACTAAAACAGTCGTGTGTGTATGTGTGACAAGTACTAAGCTTGTAAGCTGTACTGTGTTGAGTATTGGGGAGAGGAATGACTAATGTTGCATTTCACTTGGCTGATCCTGATTTGAAATAATTGTGTTTAATATTAATATGGATTATTGTGACAAACTTTTCCCTTCGGTTCTCTCACTTGGCTTTTACGAGTTCTTGTCTTGTCTTGACTTGGACTTGTCTTACAGTTGTTGTGTCTTGTTGGCTCGTTGCTATTACACTAACACACGAGACCGGCACAAGGATCGTTTATAAATGAAATCGGAAAAAAACCAAATGAATGTCCACCCGTCGCTGAAAGGTCTTTTCCTTGTGTCACCTACAACAACTTGTAGTGTGAGTCGAGTGGTCTCCCCTCCTCCTCCTCCTCAGTCGGCATATTCAACACCAACCACGATAAGGCAGGGAGGCAGGTAGGCTCTCTCTCTCTCTCTCTCACACACTCTCTGTATTCTACAATATATAAAGTACATTCCTATACACTTGTGTACTCTACTCTCCCTCTCCAATGTTTCAAAGTGTGGAAAGGCCTTAATCCTGCGCCCTTTCCCAAATCTCAGCCCATTATTATAAGGATCACTACTGGATGCATCCTTGTGTATGTGTGTGTGTGCACGGTCTGCATCTCTACACACAGACACACAAAGCGCGCTTCCACTATAGCCCCCCGATCAAACATACACACACGATAGCTGGCCTCATGAGTGACATCACTCTTCCCAGCATTTACTCACTCGTTTTCTTGGGAACGTATCGTGACGTTTTCATCTGCCTGCGTGTGTGTGTGTGGAGAGTACGAGCAAGTGGAGAGTGTGTGGATAGACATAATTGTCAATGCAATGTACTGTAAACGGACAGACGAAAGGATGTGAGAGAGGATACACTTGTAGTGTGTGTGTACGGATTCGCAAAAAATTTTTTGTTGTGTGCTAAAACAGCTACCGTGAGAGAGATCATCATCATCATCATAGTATATGATGAGATGATCTTGACTCTTCAAAAGTTGTTGGCGGAGGATGACATTTCCACGTCAAAACATTATTGACGATACACATCCTTCTTGAATATTCCACACACTTTTTTGTATTGTGAGAGACTCCACGTTCGAATTCTCTTTTTTTTTCTCTTTTTTTTGTATGGACAAATTGGTAGGTAGCGTCATTAATACAATTCTAGATAACTGGAGTCTCTCTTTTTCTACTATCCCTCCTCCACATCTCTCCAATCACATCATCCTGATATGTACACAACCAAAAGAAAATACCTCTACTCATCTCAAGTCATTTTTCCAACTTCCCCAGTTTCCTGGACTTGAGACGGAGACTGTGTGTGTGTGTATGTGTACTTTCTGAGATAATTTTTCTGTCCTGTTTTTTCCCATTGACACCAACCGGTCAGTCACAGACTAGTCTTACGCTAAGTTATGTAAGTAAAACCTTTCGCCTACTCTTCTTCCGTCTCGACCCTATCTTTAGCACTGCGTGTGTGTGTGTGTGTTGGTGTGTGAGAGAGGGCCATAGTCAATACATTACGTATATTGCAAGTTCCTGTACAAAAGCAATATTGACACTGTTCATCTCTCACCGTTGTCTTCTCCTCTCATCCTCCTCCTCCTCTCGTTATTGTACACAAAAGTATGAAGCATAATTGCGCATAATATTTTTCCCCACATCACATCACCTCATCATTATAATTTATTTTCTCCTTTATTTAATTTACTAACTTTGAAACGATGACGTTATCCCTGCCTGGGTCGTCGTCTAATTTGAGGAACTACCTTTTTTACCCTTTTAATCCTCTGTTTATGTATACTAAGGGGAGGGGGAAGGTTGAATTGCAGGAATAAGAAACGAAACGTTTGTACTAGTCAAAAATAATCCACGTACGTTTTTTTCTTAAAAAACCGAAGAGAGAGAGAGAGAAAGGTATGTAATCCTGGATTTGAGGAAATAAATATAATGTATGGCATCAGGCATAACACACAAAAAACACACACCTAGCCCACCCCTGTCAAATTATGAGTCGTTACAAAGTTTTTCTCAATGAAAATATTTGAAGGGTGAGTATGAAGAGAGAGAGAGAGCAAAACGTTGAACGAGTTTTGCCGTTCCTTCCATTAAACCACAACAATGTACAACAATGAATCCCCCCTCTCTCCACAGACATACACAGGCTTTATAGAGCATTTTTGTGAATGACTTTGTGTGTGAAACAGAGCCACTGACGCATATTTTTTTCTCATGGAATGCAACTTGCCCTTTACCGCCCAATAATAAGAATTTGATGGAATGTGTGTGTGTACCCTTAGAGTCTCCTCTTTTCCTCTCTTTACCTGACTCAGACTGAAATGAGAGACTAAAAGTGTTTTTTTCGTTCTCTGTCCTATTTCTATCCCTACTTTCCTTTGCTTTTGCTACTCTCTTTCGCCGTCTACTTAATTATCCACAATACGTATTAAAACATTCCACACACACTCACTCTCACAGACAGTCAATACAAATAGAGAGAAGAAAGCTTAATTCCACACCGCCACAAAGAGAGAGAGAGAAAGAAAGGAAGAAAGAAGACGGTGTACGTACCTGAAATGAAACCGTGGAAGTGCAAGACCATCCCAATTCACCGTGATCAGGATATATAGACGTATATTTTTATATACGTTCGACGTTGGATATAATATACATATAATAATATCATATGGGTTAGTCCAAAAGTAAAGAATTTTTTCAAAGTCGATCAGGTCAGGAAGCGAGTGAAAAAAAAAACATGGAAAAATAATAATAAAAAAAACAAGGATTAATTTTTTTCCAAATATTATTTGTTTATGCACGATCACACACACAAAGGGCACAATAAAAGACTGTCGCCATGGAATTTTTGTCTTTGTGGAATTAAAAACGGAAAGAATTTGGGATTCTTGTTCAGAAATAATTTTCATTGCAAAATTTGCTAATGCAGGAGGAAAAGTGATAGGAAAAGGACATCCACACCACAATCAAAACGTTTTATCTTTCCACCGACGTGTGACTTGACTGTCAAGAACTTGTAATGCAAACTTTAAGGGACTATGTTTGTAAAAGTATTGAAAAGATAGGAACACACTTCATCCAAACCACAACCGACCCTATCAATTCTTAAGGGTCTCCTTTGAGTTCTTTAGAAGGAGGGGGACTAATTGTGAGGGTCTTTTCTCATTGCAAAACAAAAGAGAGACAAGATGCATTCCCTTCATTCACTTTTCCTGTTAATCAATTTCGCTTTTTCTGAAGGGGTCCCTGTCCCTTCTATTCACTACTGAGTACAGCAGGGAAAAATTAGATTTTAAAGCTTTGTGTGTGTGCCTGTGCCTTTTTAAGCTTGATTAGAGGGGTTCGAAAGGGGACACGTGCCCCCCTGGAATGGATACTAATTTTTTTGAGAAGAGAATCCCTATCTATTTGTCTTGTTCTCCATTTTTTACATTATTTAAATCCAAAGGCGGATTTTGGGAGAAAAAACCATTATCCATTCTGTGGAGGCTTTATTTGTTGGACCCCCTTCAAACTCCTCCTCCAATTTAGATTGTACGGTTCAAAACTTGTGAATAGAAATTTGACTCAAGTCTCACCTTTTTGAAGTTGTAAATGGATTACCAACTACGAGTAAATAGAATAAAAAATATAAAACTGAAAATTCAAAACTGGGCTAAAAATTCTAATGGAAAAATTTATAAAAAAGAGTGGAAACATTCTGCACAACTACGTCTTAGACCCTGACCTGACCCTAGGGTATGAAAAAGACACAAAAGTTGTGGGTCCTAAACTGAGAATTCTACAAAAGAAACTATTAATAAAAAGTTGTACATTTTATGCCTTGTTGATTTGGTTAAACGAGAATTTAGTTTGATGACTATCACACTTTTTCCTTCCCCCTGGTCGCGTTCTGTGTGAGGAGTAAATAAAAGTGTCTTTTAATTTTTTGAACAGGCTTTTCCAATTTGTACTTTTCCTCTCCATGCCTCCATGACAACTTTGGTGGTTTGGCTGCTAACCAAATGGAAATCATGGAATGGATGGACAAGGTGACAAAAGAAAGTGACAAAATGTGTCACATTGTGTGTGTGTTCCTTTCGCTCAACTTTTATTTTTTGAGAGGGGAAAGGTAAAAAACAATGGGAAAAAAGTAAGAGGAGATTATATATATAATGAAGTCCATTACTTTCCTTGGAGGGCCACACAGACAAATAAAAATGGACACACAAAGTGTGAATGTGAGGAAATAGAAAAATACTTTCCATATTACAAAAATAGGATAACAATAATTTTTACAATTCCAGTGGCAGTGTGTCTTCACATATGAATTGTTGCATAGTTAATGTATGAGTGTGTGCGTGTGTGTGTGGAGTTTGATTTCTGTGAAGGATACTTCAAGTGCTGGACACAATGGAAATGTGTGGAGTGGGATATGTGGAGAGGAGAAGAGAAGAGGAGGGGAAATGGGTGATCAGATGAGGTGAATGTGAAGACAAGAGAGGAGGATGAAAAAGAAGGGCGAGGATTTGGCCGTCCATCTGATTACACTTATTGATAGCAGAATTACACTACACACACACACACCCGCACACACACAGTGGAGCTGAGGCAAAAGGTGGAGACGATCCCTCACTGATTTTCTCAGAATTTTGTCTGAGAATCCTTTCATCATTTGTGACCATCTCGGAATGGTCATTTAAATCAATCTACAGTATATCATCCGAAATTTATATGTAAAGTGTGTGCGTGTGGTTGATACGTGTATGTGTGTGTGGTATCTTTCGGTATCACGGGAGCTAGTATTAATAGCAGTAGCCATGTAGTATGTAGTAATAGATAGAGAAGTAGTTTTTTTCTGGTTGGTTGGAGGCTGGATGCTTTTAATTAAATCTGTTCTTATGCACTAATTTCCTCAAAGTTTTATTCGTCTATAGATTCATGATGATGTTTACAAAAATTAAATTACAATTTACTCTCCACACTCTCTGTATATTCACATATCCATGTTTATACAGTATGTAAAGTATTATCCGTTAAAAATCACACACAACAATTTGGAATGTCAAGGCTTGACTAAGAATTGAAAAGGAGGGATCTTTGTTTCTCATGTAGAATATATATATATATATACGTGGATAATCTGTATATTCTATAGTACAACAAGCAAAATGGTTGCAATGTGAAGTTGTGTGTGTGTGTAAAAAAAGAATTTTATAGACTTTTTTCCATTGTCATCATTTTTATGCATCTAAAATGTAAAGTAATAGTCATACTCCTTTTTCAATTTACATTTTAAAATAAACTCTGAGATTTTTTTTGTGTCCAACCAAATAAAAGCGAGTGTGTCCCACGCATCCTGTCCAGTTGTCAAATTTTTTGTTGTGTACTCTGGAACACGTGCAAAATCTTTGGGAATGGAAAAGAATAACAAAATCGTTCCACATTTGAAAGGAAAATGATTCATTTTTTAGACTGGATAATCACGATTCTTTTTTTTTATTAATTAATGCGAATTTTAAGGGATAAATTTGAAGGAACTGACGAGCAAATTTCGAAATGTCAAGGTCTGACCGTCACCCACGCATTTCCTCCCCGTCTCGGTTTTTTGTTTGGATGAACAGAAATAATTTTTGATTGTCGTAGGAAAATCAATAAACTAAAGGTGTCATCTTCCCTCACATCACACACGCACTTATTTCATATCCGGATTGGGCAAGAATCTCCCCCACTCTCCAGACATGACGACATGGTCAAGAAGAAGAAGAAAATGATGATGTTATGTGTATCCGCTTATCATGTTATTTGTACTGAGGATCACACACACAGAGTGTTAAGTGATGTACATTATTCTCCTTGTTCATTTTTGCCTTGTAACTGAAGGAGAAGAGGAGAAAAATATTTGTCATAGAGTAGAGTACAGAACTGAGAAGATGATTAGGCGGTCACTCTTCTGTTGTTTTCTTCGGCTCATTGTCCTACTCTTCCCCCTCTCTCTCTCTATTTTGCAGAGCCATGCTGCTACACAAATTGATACGAGATAGTTGAATGACAGATTTTTATCCGGATCTAAAGAAGAGAAGAGGAGGCAGTATGGCTATCCCACAGTCTGTTTATTGAAATTCAGTGTGATATAAGCTCAATCATTCTCATTCGGTCGTGTAAGTATAGCAGGATTTTTCTCCCTGTTATCATCAAAGATCATCTTCTGCATCTTGCTTCCTTCTCTCTCTCTCTCTCCCCACACACACAGACACACACGGCAGGCAGGGTAAAAGTACTTTGCTGTATATTGTTCATACAATATTATGCAACTCTATCCCTCCATGTCCACTAGAGTGGGATACGTAATATTTGGGCCCACATCAATTGTACATATAAGATAGTCTACACACACACCAGAAGACATACAGATATTAATAGTAAGTGAATAATTGGACGAGAGAGAGAGACGAGGAGGGAGAGAGTATTTCTCAGATGATGTACTGATGGCCAGTAAATGCGGATGTTTGCTCGATCAGTATGCAAGTAGACGGAGAAAATGTTTATGAGGATAGACGTCGATTTACGAAAGAGAGTGTATACACACACATGCTAAGCGAGAGAGAGGGAAAAGATCCACACGCACACATACACACAATGTTATTAGAGATGATATAATAGGACAAACGTATCAAACTTGATGTGACTCCCTACTATGGGTCGAACAGAGATGCCTCATCACGATTCCAGGAAAAGTCACTTTGGGCCTAACTCTTCTATGCATGTCGGAGAAACAAAGAAGCAAATTTTTTGTCTCCGGTATTATTCTTCCATCCCCTTCCATCCCTCTCTCTCTGACTAATTAACTTATGTGATAAGGGGTTATTTAAGTTTATCATCAAGTCCTCCGTTCTCTCCCTCCCCTCTCTCTCTCTCTCTGTCTATTTAGGAGCTATCTATCATCATCAGCTACCAAAATGCATTGAGTCTCTGTACAGTGTGTGTGTGATACAGGTATAGATTGCAATGGGAGACCGGACAACACAACACAAATTACACGTCAGTTTCATTTACTCAACTGTATGCCTTTAATACCGCCCACTCTCTCTCTCTCTCTCTTTTCTCTTTCTCTCACACACACAGTCTAGAAGGGACATGTCGAAAGTTGATGTTTGCATCGCATTATCAACACCGTATCCAATAATAATTATTACCGTCAACCATCCACACACACACATACGCATTCTCACAAAATTCTTAGGAAATTCAAATTTTGAATAATAGACCTCACCATTCATTCACTCCGATTTAGCATGTCTTTCCACACACACACACGCCTCAGTGTAGAGTCGTGTAGGATTGTGTAGGTAGACAATCTCTACTGTCCCCATCAATTGCATTTGTTTATCCAGAAAAAAGTCATGTGTACTGTTATGTTTATTATTATAATTACTCATTATTCCCTTTCTCTGTGGAGGGAGAGGAAATTCCATTGACAAGTCGTTACATCCAACTCCTACATAACATTAACACTTTTGTTGACCACTGTAATTTGTAGTTTTGATTCGAAAATAATTTTTGTTTCAAAAGTAAAAGTGACATCAGATTGTACATACATGAAGAAGACAAGTTATCATCACAATATTTAGCCTTGGTTATTTCAAATATTGCTTTCTCAAACAAGCGACTGAATGACGTAAGTTTCTCAAAGTTTTCAAAATTTTATTTCATATTTTTTAAAAAATTCTATGCGTTTGAAAAAATGTTTCTTGCAGATGCACTCTGTACACAATACCGTTGACGTGGAATGTGTTTTCTTGTTTTTTTTAAAATGATATAAAAAATTTGAAAGCTGGTCTTGTGTATTGTTCGAGTCAAGAAAAGAGAGGGCAGATGACCTGAATTGGAGTCATTCAAAAAAAGAAGAAGATTCGAGGGTCTCTCTCTGCCATATTTTGAATGTTTGTTATTGCATTGAATGTCAAGTGGATTGTGTGTGAGGGTATACACTTCATTAATGAAACTTTTCCTCTCTCCTCCAGACTTTTTTTATGATAGAGCAGTTAGTTCAGGTAAGTAAGGTGTATCAAGGCCCACCGCACACACACATATTTTCTTTGAGGGGGATCATTTTTTTTGCACGGTCTGACCAGGACTTGTAGAGAGAGAGAGAAGTGTGACATTCTGGCACAGACTTTCTCAAAAATGACCCCCACATTGACGGATGGGGTCTCTAAAAAAGTCGAGAGAGAAAGAGTCACAAAAATTGACTCCAGGGAGGCCTCCGCTCTGCCTGCCTGCTTCTCTGTGACAATTGGGCAGTTTAATGACAGGAAATGCTGAGCTTCCATCTCTCTCTCTCTCTCTTTGGGTTTTTTTCCCTCCACATCTTTCGTCATGTTGTTTGCACGTGTAAAAGTTCTCCAATCCATTTTTTTCAGAATTGAAACCTTTATAGTCAATTCGATTGATCTGATCCGAATATTATGATGATCACCTGGGAATTTTGACCAACAAGGGAGATTGTATGGTGTGTTTCCGTTTGAAGGGGAATGCCGCGGTCAGTTGATAATTTTTAATTATTTCTTCAAAGAGACAATGAATCCTGTATGGAAATGGAGTGTCATGTGATAGGAAGGAGAATTTCAGTTAAAGTTCAAACACAGGTAGGAATGATGTTGTCTGTATTACAATATGTCTTATAGGCCCTTTTCAAGATAGAGTCATGCAGTTAAAAAAATAGAGAGAGTAGCCCTCCACTCTGGTCTATATCCCTTGGGGAAGAGAGAATGCCTTAAGGTAAGTATCCCAAACGGAGCCCTCGAGTAGAATTTTAGCATTGTTAAACCCACACACACACACACACACACACACACACACACACACACACACACACAGGTATACATGTATTGTCATACATAGGTATCCTACTAGTAGTTCATCTTTACAAGAGTCCTATTAAGTAGAGGCTGTGTACTCGTATGTACATGAATGGGTTTCAATGAGAGGGTGTGTAAAATATCTTGTTTTGTCAAGGGACTCCTGGTTTTTGTTCAAACTATTAAAGGAGACACGTGTCGGGGGAATAGCTCTTAAAATGCGTTATGATTATATAGATGTGTATACCTATTTTTTTATTAACTCTTTCCCTCCTCCTCAGGATTTCCTACAATTTCCCCTTTTTATAAAATAAAAACGAGAAAGAGGAACCTAGCCCGGCGATAAGAGGAGGACCGACCTTAATGTCATCTTATTTCATCGGACACTCGAAAAAAGTATTTTACAGTGGGAAGAAGGGGGCAGAAACCAACGGGTTTTTCTTTGGGTGAGCTTTTACTGAGCAAAAAAAATTGAGCCATCCACAATTGTGACTCCTGGAGTTGACCGCTCTAACAAATTCTAAAATGTTACTTCTTCATTTTTTTTGCTCTGCTACCAACTTCCAAAACCTCCCTCCCTTCTTCAGAGTAAAAGTTTTGTCTACTTTTTACCGTAGAACTTAATAAGCACACCGACCTGGTCCTCCTCATTGTACAATATATCATAGTCTTTTTCAGGTGGAAAGAGAGGAGAGGAGGGCAACGGAATGACAAGCATAAATGAGTAGTAATAGTAATTGAACGGAGAAATGAGGTTAGGCCGGGGAGAATCTTGATCAGTTCTTCTTTATTGATCTTTATTACATTTTTTTTATTGTATTTTTATACTGTTCATCCCACCTTAATCTTTATGGATGGTGTATCATCATATTGAGAACTAATTATTATGACATGCTCATATAACAGTGACTGGGGAGCAATAATGATTTTTGTATTATTATATTATACATGTGTAATAAAAGGGTCAGAATACCGTTCAATTTAAAAAGTTTGAACTACCTGAGTTCTGGAGGGATACGTTGATACGTTGTAGTTTTGAGGGGTTCTCTAGAGAGAGAGAGAGAGGACAAAACCCAAATGAGATTACAAGTCTCAAAAATTTAGGTATGAATTGATTCCTACTTGTATCAGTAACATTTAGTCCGTGTTCCTGTTCGAACTTGAATATTTTGTCCCTTTTTTGACAATTATCTCCCTAAACTCTGAATAGGAGGGATTTGTAAAGGAATAAATATGGCAGGTGATCAACGTGGATCCGAACTCGGTTTTTTGTACGTTTATATCCGATTTGAAAACGAATTTGTGGGTTTTACTCTTGTTAAACTGGATCTGGATTGTGTGCAAAAAACAGAGAAGGTCTCCTGTACGTGTGTGTGTGTGTCTCCGTGTGAAAGACAACACTCGAGAAGAATAGCTTTATGTGTGTGTGTGTGAGAGAGAGAATTTGTGATCAGTTTATAAGTGTAGGAACGTTTAAGTTTTTAAACGTGTGTGTGTCTGGCTGTTTGTCGGATGGAAGGGCAGGAGAAGACAAGAGGAGGACTACATGAAGAGGAGGAGAAGGGAGACTTTGGTCTTTGTGAATAGCGGGCAAAAGTTTATGAAAGGTTCATGTATGGTGAAACGATATTTGTTCAAGGTAGAGAATACAGTGAATGATTTAAGGTTCCACTTGACCACTCGCTGGGACGGAACAAAGCAAGCGAAAGTCAAACCTCTTTAATTTTCTTTTTGAAACCGGCACACAGAATCTCTTTTCCCTCTCTCTCTTCTTAACTTCTTCCCCAAAAAATCGCCTCTTTTCAAAAGCGGCATGAATCGACTCTGGAGACTCTGGCTCATGGTCCACACCAAAAACAACTGTTTTATTACATATTATCTCGCGACAGTTTTGATGTGCTCACACCAACACACACACACAACCTCACCTCATCAATACTCACTCACACACACACCTTGCAACTCTCTCTCTCTCTCTGTCTCAGACCAACTTGGGATCCCTCATTCCTTCACTTATTTTTTGACCTCATCTTATTTAGATACATCTCCCGAAAGTCGTGCTCCCTCCATCCGCATACCTCCATCATAAGTTGTGTGTGTGTGACTTTTTCTTTCAACAGAACAGGAGAAGGGAAAGACTATAGTCTTTAACTACACAATATATTTAACTCTATAAGTCAGTCAAAAGGTTTGGGACGAATGTAATCATGTGTACAATGTGTTCTAATACAAATTATTTGTGAACCTTCAACTTGAAGAAAAATGTCGGGGTTTCTTCTCTCTCACACACATTCTCCCTTCTTATTGTTGCAGACACACATATACAGACACACAGCAAAAAGGTTAACTTGTACACAATGTAACGGGGAGTTATGTAGATGTACAATTTTTGAACAAGTCGGGTCATGTTTATACATCAAGACAACGAGGGAAAAAAAGAGAGGTCTTTAGATTTGTATTGTACATTCTAACATTGTAACACACAGACACACACACACACAAGGATCACGTTCCTCTCAAAAAAAATCTCACCTGAAACACAATTCGAATGAGACTTACATAGTGAAAAAACACATGATGATGATAATGTATGGTCGATTTACGTCTCTGAAAAGGAAAGATCTGGAAATCCAGATTACTCACCTCTCATCTTTCGAGGGGAGATCAATGGCTCCAACCATAATTGAGTCAACTGTAGGAATCTGTCAAATAAAGATTATTTACAATAACGCTAATGTAATTCCCATTCTTTCGTGGGGGTGGGTCGTGAAGGTCTTTTGAGACTCAAGCAATGTGACGACGGCTACCCCAATTCATAATGCTAATCAAAGGTGTACTCTCTCTCTCTCTCCACACACACACCTACATAACCAGCCCCATGCAAACTGACTTATATGAACTTACACACGCCGTCTTGTGACTCGCGAAACAAGGTGTAAGTGAGTTGCAAATTGCAACTCAGCAATGTGTGTGAGAGAAGAAGGGGGGGGGGGGGAGTAACGGTACAAACGTTTGATCCTGAGTCAGGTGAAAAAATTTAATTGTGATTTGCAGTGTTTTGACTGGGGACTTTCATGACAGATATGACGATGAGTGTGAGGCCACAGTGTGGAATGTACAGGTAGTTTTCAATATCTTTTAATTTTGAAGGAAAAGAAATTCCTTGGAATTTCATGATTCAGGCAGATCAACTTTACTTAAGTGGCTTTTCTCCTTTCAGCTCGAGCTGGGCAGACAAGTAAATTGGGAATTATGAATGGGCGACTATCTGTCGCAAACTTTTCGTCATTGGTAAAATATCTGTGTGGATGTGGATGTGAAATGTGAATGTCAGTCGTGTGTGTGTGTGTGTGTAGTTTAGTACTGATCAAAGTTTGTATGAATCATCATTGGTGTCTCCGTGTCGTCCAAATGAGAGAATAGTTTTATTTGTTCGCATGCCGCGACAGTCTACTTTTCTCTCTCTCTGTCTGTGTGTGTCTCTCTCTTTTGCACTACATTTCCGTTTTCCTCCTCTTAGTGCAGCGTGTGTGTGCCGCCGCCGAGGAAAAGATGCGGGGGAGGATGACAGGGATCTACTCGTTTGGCACAAAGAGGAAAAGAGGAGAGAGTGAGGATTTTTTTGGCCAGTTTCTGTAGACCATTGCTTATTTTTGCGGGGGTGCATCCGAAACGTTAAAGCTGGCGCAATGTGAATCATTCCGGAAGGAGAGTGTGTAACATAACCTTGATCCCACGGTTCATCACTCCTTTGTAGGTTCTGTCTCAGCTGATGAGCCAAAGAAATATGGCTTATATATTACATTACCTACATGAATCCTTTCATTTTAATCGGCGCCATAAACATGAATCAAATGAAGTTGTCCTGCTCTTGTCCTGCTCTAAATGAAATGAAAGAATTTATTTAATAAATTCCTGCGAATAATAAATCCACATATTTTATTCATGTCAACAAACTCTCATCAAAAGACATTTTATACATTCCCTCTTGCCTTGCCCACGTGTGGATAGGATACCTCAAGAATTTTTCCATGAATTTATTTTTAACATTTGTGCAAAAGATTTTCTTGTACTCTGGCAATGTTTTGATTAAAAAAAGGTTGGTAAAAATCTAAGCTCATTCACAAAAATATTTTAAATATTTTACTCTTTTTTATTTGATTACCGCATTCATTTATTGTTTACTGTTTCAATTGTACTTGTGTTTGACACTCACTCTCCTCCTCAATGGATGTTGTCATCTTGTCATGGGTGCTTCAGTACACTGTGTAATGTATGTAGGATGATTGATCCCCAAGTCCTTGTATGGTTAAAAGTGAATTTTCCCACACACACAGTCGCCATCATCATCCACAACATGATCATCAATGTTTTTAGCTGTGGACAAACGTAATCAAGTCGAAGTGTTTGTTTTGGGTTACCCCAACAGATCTCGATAAGAGAGACAGAGATGCTATGGTGAGGCTATGATATTTGCACGTCAATATGTCATACCTACAGAAAAAGAATGACACGAGAACCAAACCCCCACAATCAAGTACAGGTATGTATTTTTACTTCCGGCTGATTGTTTAATTGAATTCTTTCGTTGGAAAGAATGACAAAAATAAACTTGAGGTAAAGTTGGAGAGAGGAGCTGGAGGAACTGGAGGAGGGATGGCCAGTGGACGTCACAGTAAATGTTAATTGATTGGACGTAAATAAAATAACGACACGTAAGGATAAAGCCAGGACAACGACGACGGCGACACGTCCATCCTCTCTCAAGTATCTTACATAATAGGATCTGAGGCTCTTGAGGGGAATGACGTAATATGATCACAGACAGACGGAGAGATTGGAGGAGGCAAGCACATGCCATGAATTATTATTGGGTCAGTGTTAATTGAATATGTATGAACAACTCTTTTTATATCTCCTTCCCTCCTCACATATAATTTGTCAATTAATACAGCCTTTTTGACAGTCAATTGTTTGTTTTAGTACGACACACACACGCACCATTGTGTTCCACATGCTACATGTGTATGTACAACTACTACACCTGTACATCGCAATGGTATGATGTGATCATTGAGTATGCAGTTATGTGATCATGTCTCCCAATAAATTTTGTATTCTTAATGCTCCACTGTGAGATGATTCATAATTAAAATCCACAATAGTAATATGTAATAATCTCTCATCTCCACACTTTTTTTTCATCAGCCTTTCATCACTGTTTATTGTGTGTGCTATTTTAATATTGTACACCTTCCCTTCCCTTTATTGTACATACTCAATTTAATCATTTTTTTTGGTGTGAATTATCATAGTTAAATGTTTCAGCAGCGTTTTTTAAATCTATGTACTAACTAGGCCTATTTTACAAGTAAAGTTTAAACACCTTGTATTTTTGCGTAAACGTACATATTTACAGGGATATTTGTTTGTGTGTGTGGTGGTTCTGCACAAACACGATTATATATGTAATACAATTATTTAGCCCTTTCATCAGAAAATGAATGTTAATTGGTATTCCCTGCAAAAAAGTTGTGGAAAATGAGGCGGAAAAAAGGAATAAATAAAAACATCATCGTTCTTCCAAATTTGTTCAATGTATAATGAAAATGTGTCGTACATACATACAGTAGTTAAAAAAGACTATTTTATGATCCATAATATTCATCTATTGATCACATAAAATTTGTCATACTGTAGAAAAACTAACATACATAAAATTAACAAACTAATTTTAAACTACAGACTCGTATTCTGTATATTTGTCGTTGTGTATTTTTTTTTTAAAAAAAATTAAGAAACCATTCTCTCTTTTTGTCCTCTTTTTAAATTATTGTAGAGTTGGCTACAGTGTACATTATACAGTTACATAAATGGTACTCCTAAATTATTTTCTTGACATAATATTGTATTTTTTATTAATTTGAAAAATTGTAGATTAGATTAAATTCATGGATACGCTCCACGACTGGATGAGTCGAAGAATGGAGTTTTCATGGACACACTCCGAGCAAGGGATGTGGCGGCTGAGGAAGAATTAAAAATGTTTGTTGTGAGTCGGGGAGAGTAAGTGACGGATTTATTGTTGGAGGACGGCATGGGAGGAGGTGGAGGTGGATAGTGGGTATTTTGGGAATGATGATGACTCTTTGAATTTGATCTCTTTTGACTCTGCAGAGTTCCATGACCCCGGTCACTGAGTGTCGTGAATATTGTGGAGATTGAGCCAGTATACCCAGGTCCAGCATGTTGAAGCATTTCTTTCCTCTTTGATAAACTTGCTTGTTTACTAATCGTTGTCAATTTTGGAATGAAAATGGAGAAGAGGATGACAGTGGCAGCAGAGAGGAAAACAATGGATGCAGTTGGTTCTTGAATATCCGGTGGTCCAAAGAATACAATGAATGTCCACGTGATGGCAATTGGGATGGACAGGGCAGCAGCCAGTGTGACCCATCGAGCTTCATTATAATTCCGTCGGATCCGAATGACTGATGTTCCATAGATGAAGACGAAAAAGATGAGGATGGCTGTGTACGAGTGGAGGAGGAGAAAAGTTTGATGAGGATGAGAACATTCATTGAGTTCGTTATCCTCATAATCTTCTGGATAATGTTTGGAGAGAAACCATTGGAGATTAATAGCCAACTGGACAGCCACAATGAACAGGAGGGTCACAAATTGATTTACGGATGATACCCGGCCACCCAACCCGAGGGCTACGAGGGATCTCAATTGCATCAGTTTAAGAAGTAAAATTCCGTAACACATGGCTGCAGCCAAGGATGGGAGGAATATTCTGAGATTACACATGAGAGTCCCGGGTGGAAGGACAAAAGCAATGACACTCGAATAGAGCATCATGACCCCAAAGAGGAGCATTATACCCCAGATCTGACTTCCATGTAGTGTCCGGTCACACATTCGGAGGAGGACGTAGACAAGAATGTAGAGAGTGATGAAAACACCCGTGATGCAAACAGCTACGACGACCATAGCCCATACCCGGGAGATGTAGAATTCGGGTGACATTCGACGGATATTGACACTGTCTTCCAAAGATGATTTCAAATATTCTTGACTGGAACTGTCTCCAGAGTGGCCACCACCACGGGATTTTCCAAGACGAGATGAACCACGACCAGACATTTTGACCGAATCGTCTTGAAGGGAGGATTCAGGGTAGATGACCGCATTGAGACCCAACATCATGTCAAGCATCAGCCCGGACTCGGCCGAGTATTGACCCACCTAAAGAAATATTGCATATTAGAATTTTGTTTCTAGAAAAAATTGAATATTGTTTATTAATTTTTGGAATGACGTACTTGAGAGATCTTTCCATTCGTCCGACTCAAAAACAAATCATATTTCCGACTGACTAGTTTTCCTTCATGATTTATCCGACCTCTTGTCCCTTCCAGTTCGTGACCAATGGCCACGGTTGCTTCCGTCGAGTCACCACCAGCAGAGGACGAGGAGCCTGGATTTTCTTCAACACTTCCAAAAGGAAGTGTGGATTCTGGTGGAAAATTTAATTTTCGAAGGGCATCGATGACCCCAAGGGAAAGGTCTGAATTGTCACAGTCCGTGTCATTCTGACATGTTTCGAGTTGGGCTAGGCGGAGAGCTGCAGAATAAGCTGAAGCTGCACTCACAATGAATCCAACCTGTCAAATAAATGCAATAAAAAAATTATTTCTTCGAAAAAAAACTTTTTGTGATCACAAGAAATTTAATAAAATAAATAGGTCATATTTTTCTCCTTAATTTTGGACGTAATAATGACAGGAGAAAATTAATCGTGATTACAATAACTTACGTCTGAGTCAGGATGGAATTTCTGGAGTAGAGTCTCTCTATCCAAATTTGCACATGGGAGGTAGGGTTTGAGTTTACCCAGAGTCCGACTACTCGTCCAGTGACAATTATAGATTTTCTGGATGTACTCTCTGGTCTCATCGCCAACTTGGGAGTATGACAATGCCTCCTGTGACATGACACACACAATCAAAAATTAATTATTGCATTTTTTATCTCTCATTTTGATGGGACATTATTATTTCTATTAGGACAGTGACTCATACTTATTGAGGATTTCATGTGACTGACCTGCACTTCGTCAATAAAATATTTTTGGAAATCCGGAATTGTGGCGATATGAGGTTGCATCACGAGTAGACTTGTTTGATACTGAGAACTCCACTCTGTAACGATGTCATGGTCCACGCCCACAGAGCCCAGAATCCAGGCTTTATTTGCGGCGAGTCTTCGGAACTTTGTAATTTGTCCTTTATTCTTGACGAGTCGTTCCAATTCCGCGGATTCTAGGACTAGGACGACACTTTTGACGGATCCCTGTCACACAATATAAAAAAGCATTAGTATAATCAGTCCACGTCATAAAGTATTGTACATAATTTTTGAAAATGAGATTATGGAATAATTACAGCCTCCCCCTCCAAAAATTTGATGATGGCATCAAAAATGAGGAAATTGTCTTTCTGTAGAACCAAGTAATGTTTAGCTCCAATCAATTCTGCTCCAGCGAGACTCTCAAAACGTTTTATTGCGTGGGAACAACTTGAGATGACGGCCACCGAACTACTTCCCAATTGGTGAATCAATGCCAAAATTGCCTGGAAAAAATAAAGGAAAAATATATGGTTAGACTTGACGTGTTGTGGAGAATTAGATCCATTTTTTTCATTCATTTATAACTTTCCCCATAGCCATTTTTTCGTGGACTTTTTTTTGTAACTACATACGAGGCTTTTATTATACCTGGACATGA
This sequence comes from Pygmarrhopalites habei, assembly GCA_009870185.1. Classification (NCBI taxonomy): domain Eukaryota; kingdom Metazoa; phylum Arthropoda; class Collembola; order Symphypleona; family Arrhopalitidae; genus Pygmarrhopalites; species Pygmarrhopalites habei. Next base: position 76,948 of record WJFB01000007.1, read on the forward strand.
CTACTAGGCGGAAGTTAAAGTTTATGTAGCAGAGTGTACAATGACCCACAATCATGATTCAATTGAAAGAGATTTTTTGGGAGGAAAAGTAGATTTTAATAATAAACTTGGAGAGTGTCCAGTTTAAAATATGGGAGAAAATAAAATGAATTGAGTAATTATGAAATTTGTAACCTTCAATTTGACAATGGAAAATTACAGTCTTCTCACAGTCGTAATTTGCACAAGCTCTGTATTTACATTTTCTTTGTTTACAAATGTACACAATGAAAATCCAGAGGAAAAAAAGAAACCATATTGTGTATAGTTCGAGTCAATCCTATTTTTAAAAAAAGGGTAAAATGGGATTTTTATATTTGACTGGGAATAATTACAAGGCGATTCTCTTTTTGAGTTCTCTACAATTCTTCCTGGTTGCATGCAGACTTGACACTTGTAATCCTCTAAAAGGTATATACCCGTACACACACACAATCGTAGAGAATATTATTTGAAATACCTCCGTGACGCTGGAAATGTCTGGAGAAGTTGTGAAGACATTTGGATGTTTCAAGAGAAGTAATTCGGCTGCTCTGGATGAGGTGACGATGGCAGAAATATTTTCTTTATTTAAAATTTCAAGTGGTCGGTCGATGATGCGTTCGTTGTTTTTGTTTCCTATCACGATTACCCCTATAGAGAGAGAAAATGAATTAGTCAACATATACAGGTGGACGTAGTAAACACAGGTAAGCAAAAAAACGTTTTTTTGGTTAAAAATAGCCAGCATTTTTGAAGCTTAAAAAATGACTCATTCAGGTATGCCTACCCCCCTTCGCTTTAGTCAAATTTGGGGTATTTGTAGTACACACACTTTGGGGTATTTGAATTTCATCTAAAATATTTATGGAATTCATTCCATTCATTTTGATCCCAAATTTAGTTTAGAAAAAAATGAGCCTTTAATCAGTTTTTCTGTGACTAGTAATATTTCTTACCAATGAGAGGTTCCTCGTTCACATGTTTTTGTGCCCATTTGACGATTTGATTGGTCTCAGTGAGAGCAATCCCTCGTTCACCGCACGTGTCGTGGACAATCACATCTACAAGTGTACAAATTTAATTTAATTTCTTATGACTACACACTAACACGGCAAGATTGTAAGGGATTAAAAATTCAGTAAAAGTAAATGACAATTACCAAGAGCAAATTCATCCGACCAGGATTTATTATTGATGAGGTCAATTGCCCATCGAACAGCTGCAAGTTGTTGGAAAGCATGGACATTGAGAGCTCCACAAAGGACCCTTGGGACACTCTTTGTGTAATTTGACTGGCCAACAGCTTGATGAAGATCCACCAAAACTCCTGTTTCAACCAAAAATAGAAAATTTTTGTACATCTCAATTTTATCCCCAACATCCTTTTCACATCGCACACACTTACACACACGCATACAATTAACTGGAGATGGAAGAAAAAAATAGTTTTTGGTGTACATTTCATGCTTTCCATTTAAACTTGTCAACAGGGAGAGAAACAAATTGTATAAAGAGGAATTGTGGGGCTGATTAAATTATAAAACCCATGAATTATCCTGACAGAACACAAAAAAATGGGAAAAATTTTGCTATTTATTAAATCCACAATGTGAAATTTAATACAGACTTTCCTCCGTCCAATTTCCCTCTTACATCCTCCTCATCGTCGTCTGTATATTCACACAATGGACCACAAGCACGAGACGTCATTTCACCCTATTAAACTGATGTGTAGCAAAGTGTTGATTATGATATTAGTTAAAATTGCCGTACTACTTTTCCCTCCCTCAATTCTTTCCCACATTACATTACTTATTCTACTACACTCTACACAAAGTGTGTCTATGATAGTAAAGTACGAGAAAACAAATGGTCGGCTAGGATTTCGTGTCATTAAACAGTCTATAGATAGCAGGGGTTTTGCTAGTAAGGGATCCATTGCATTGTACAATGTGAATATTACTCCATGACAAGTTCACCAAGTTCAACCACAATTAGAACACTCTCATCATACACACACACACACACACAGACACACACAATTTCCCTTTGACATTGTACATTGTATTGAGATGGTGGGGAAGACATGAATGTGAATCATTGGGTTGATGATGACTATCGCAATATCACAGTGGGACACACACAATTGTGAACCGCGGTGGTAACTAAGACCGGCTAAAAGTGAAACTTGCCATTGTCTCGTGTATTGTGTGTGTGTGTGTGGAGTGTGGAGTCATAGGTTTTATTTGATGAGCTTAAGACAAATGATGAATGAATACCGTAGTGAGAGAATATTCAGTTGATGACGCATAGCTAATCGTGTAACCAAATCAGAAACTACAAAATGTAAAAGAAATGTCGGTCTGGGATGACGAGCTCCGTCTCTTTCTCTCTCTCTCTTCTCATAATTAATGACACAATAACCATTCATCCAAGACTCACGTCTTCGTCTCTAAGGAGATATCAGTATTTGAGGTGCGTGCCTACTTTTTTGCACCCATTTTTTTCATAAGGTCAAATGTGAAAATGGCTTTTGTGAAACTATTTACAAGATTTCTAATTTTTGAAACAACAAATTTTCACATTTAGTTCCTTTGTTTCTTTTCTCAACTTTGTTAAGACAAGTTGTTAGACGTAAAAAATGAAGTTATGTACCGAGGAAAAGTGCAGGTTTTTAAAAAATATTACCATATAATCCTATGGTAAAAAATAGCTAAATATTTTTGAAGAAAATAAATAAAAGTCTTACCAATTGTTGCCCGTTGCTGGTGAACAGATTGAGCTCCGATGGGAGATGAGCTTCCGAGAAATATCCCGACAAGAAAGGTGACAAGAAAGGATGACAGCATGGTCACAGTCTTAGTCAATTACATCTGGAAATAGAGAGAGGGAGAAAAAAATTAAATTAAACTCATCATCGAATTACTGCTCATTAGGACAATATTCGTTCATATAAATCTTGCAAGTTACTCTATTATGCTTCTCCTGTTACTACACCCTACATTCAAAGATAGCGATTTTTTCCCCTCATTTTTTTCATAGTGTAATGCATCGTTTGTAATTTGTTAAATGACACACTCACACAAGTTCACGGTGATGTGGAGGAGCACACACACATCCATAATACAATACATCACATGTTATGTATTACTGCAGAAGTGAGTATTTAGTTACAGACTGCATGTTAACCCCAATTAAACTAAAATATCCTGTGTATGCATTGAACTGCATTAAAACTGTACAAAAGATGAACTCCTCCATCCACTCATTTGTTAACACATTTTGATCCTGTCTACTCGCATTACACACACACACACACACACACACACACACACACACATTTATTTTTGCTACTCTAGATTATACACGTATCGTGTGTGCTTTGGAGTTTTTCTTATTACAGTGGCTCTTCTTCCTAGAATTCATGGCGGACTAAACCCATGAGAGTCTCAGTTGACTACAAATAAGGGATACACATGTACACTCATGCAGGGCAGTGCAGTGCTCTCTCAGTTCAAAAAATACAATATCACAATGTACAATGGTGAGTATAATAGATCGAGTTAATTCATGAGAATCTTTCTATCTCTGTCTCGATAGAACACAATCATTGTCAGCTTCAGCTCTCAACTGCGAAACTGCAAAAAGAAATCAACTGAAACAGACCTCTACATAGTAGTAATGGTAACACACGTATTTATCTACACACACCGACTCTATATACTCTTTATTGTATCAATGTTATTATTATTTCATCCTTTTTAATGGCCCTCTCGATCCCATTTTATGCTTCGTAGCTTCCACACACACACACAGAAGCTCTCTTCCACCTTGACTTGATATGGATAATAATACTCGTCTGTTCAAAAATAAAGCATGTTTTTTTCTCCTTCCTTTTTATTCCCCCTTCTTCAAAATCAGCGACTATAATTTTTTAAAAAAAATAACACACAAGTATTACATCCTTGCTTTGTTACTGAAAAGCTGGGCTAAAATTAGAGTAGTTCTGTGTGTGAGACCGCCACACACGCACAGAATGTAGAGATGTTGAAGATTCTTATTTATCTCAATTATTTTTGAGGGAATTAATCCCGTGATTTTTCTTCATTAAGATTGTATTATGTATTCATATCATTTTCTTTAGATTCTGCAGAAAAAATGGAATTTTCCTGTCTTTTGGCATTCTCTGCCCGGTGAATAATAAAGATGAAGATGTGGTCACAGATTGGACACATCTCTACGACATTTTTTTGCAATCCAATTCTAATCTGCATTGTGCTATTGTGCACTGTGAGAGATTAGGATGAAGATGCACATTTAGTGCGAGAAAAAGTTGGCTAATTAGAGTAAACTTAAAGGAAATGCGTGAGGGAGGATAGGAAGGTTTTTTTTCAAAAAAAATTTTGAAAAAGTTGAGAGAGACTAATAGAATGGTTGTATGAATGGCTCCCAGACTATTTTTTCGTAAATTTATTACGTGACATTTAGCTCCCAGTCTTCATCGGATGATGAAGAAGCTGTGGTTGTGTGAAGCATGACTGAATTCTGTGATTCCGGTCCCAAATGGACAAAAACTCTCTCTCTCTCTCTCTCTCTCTGCTGTATGTGTGTACGTGTGTGTCTGAGACTTGCTGTTGTTCACCGAAAAGAGTTGAGAGCAGCTGGTGCAAGTTGTGTTTTTGTTGAAGGCAGTCGAGAGGAAACTCCATTTCCATGGAGCATAACATAAAGAGTCAGAGGACTGGATGTATTTATTGACGTAAGTACAATGAGATACATGCATCATTGTTGTAAATGTGGGGATTAATCTGCATCCCTCCATCCCATTTTTATCTTTCGTATGATGTGCACTATGCAGAGATTATCTTATGATTACGAGACTTCTCCCATTTCATTGTGAATGGAAAGATGTCCGTGTCAAGTCGTTGGAGATGCGTGTGTGTGCATATGTGAAGATTCCTCCTCCTCAGGTCATTAAAAAATGTTCTTTTGGAGTTAATACACATGTTAACATCATCATTACATCACTATTGAGTAGTTACTCAAAAGTTTTGTGAATGGAAAGACGCTTTAAAATTAAATTAAATTACATTTTGAAAAGGAAGAATCTCGTATGACTAAGATTGATTTATGGGATGCAGAGAAGAGAAGGATGTAGGAAAAGAAGAAGGGACGTTCAATTAACAATGACCTAATATTCAGTTTTATTGTTGATGTTTGTTGTGCTAACAAAAATCTGTTTGCGAGCTTTGTTTTCCTACTTTGACGAATGACGTCAGACAAATAATAATAATATGGAGGGAGGAGGGAGTGACTGTCAGTGTCACTCTTGTTATCGGGAATGGTAAATAATTTATGCGTATGATGACAGACATTATTTAATCTAATCCTTCATATTTTCTGACGTCTCCACTTGTCTACGTTTGTTTTTGTTTGTGTTTGTGTAACCGTCAATCGTTCGTCCATCCTTTTTCTCCGGAACCAATGTTCACTGGAAACGAGGTTAAATTATTTATAGAAATGACACCTACGGATATTTTTAGTGGTCCCACTAATTAAAAAATTGTGGTATACTGGAAATTAATTTAATTCCTAAATTCTGTGTTAATTAGGTCTTGTTACATTAAACTAGGAAGTGGTTTAATAGCCATTAACCTTTCAGGAATTAAATGGGTATTATCAACGTTTGGTTGTTAACGATTGTAAGGATGATTAATTATTTTCCATTATTTTCAAAAAATACAAGCACAACATATTTTTTCATAGGTAACTGAATGACCAATCAGTTTTTTTCATGTTTCATCGATTCCTCAGAAATTACGTCATTACTAGAGGATGACTTGAGAAAATTCAAATTATGAACAAAGGGTCACTTAGAATTTATTTGATAATAATAGCCAGTTTGTAATTAGCTCAAAAAGGAACTAAAATTTTGATACCAGGATAGAGAGAGAGACAAGCTACATTCACCTCAACCGCAACTCTTTATCGGACAATCAACTGATTGCATCCAAAATTATAAACAATTCATCAAAGCTGGTTGAACGTAAGAGACGGACAGTAACCATCTAACGTGGTGTCTCTCTAAGCTTCCCTATTGTAATGACAACAATGAAAAAAATCCAAGCTACACATACTAATGGACACCTTTAACCTTACACGACCTTGCTAAAAACCACGATAACAACCACAAGAGAAAAAAAATGATTGACGCAGGCTATCATTTGTACGAACATGGATTTTTTTAAAACTGTTTTTTGTCAACTGATGATGCACTGGAGTGATTCCAGTGTGGATTGACAGAGAATTTTTTGTTTCAAAAACTTGTTAATCATAATAAGATGTTGTCGCAAGTTATGTGACGACTTGTGTGACGCCAAGTTGATCATTTTGACAAACCACAGGGCTACCTATATCTCTAGAGTCTATAGGTAGGATGAGGTCAAGTCAGAAGGTTGATGGTACATGGATCAGATGAGACAAGATCAACTGAATCGCGACTGATTGTGTACTCAATCTCTTCAAGATTTGTCTATGTTCATCTTATCCATTCGACCATAAAAAGTCTTTTTTTCTCCTGACGATGAAGGGATAACACCAGTTTTGTGTGTGTAAGTATCCGAATTAATCTACCGATTCAATTGACAAGACATGATGATGAAAGCTCGTCTGTTACGTGAACCATCATCTTCATCATTTGTTTTGTACGGAACAAAAAAAGGGAGAAGGAGAAGAAAAGTTCAGAAAAACAATAAATTGTACATATCCTTTAAATGTGTAATCACACGTGCAAGTCTCAGTTCGACAATGAAGATTCAATGCTGTCTTACATAACTTATTTTCTTTGGTTAGTCTTTATCTACATTTTTTATGTGGAGGTATTACACACGACTTGAGCACAAAAAAATGACATTTTGCCAGACAAAAGGTCCTTGACAGGATAATGATAGTCCATGTTTAATTTCAATCTTCAAGTATCGTCCATACAGTATAGATTGACTTTAAATTCACAAAATGGTTCAAATTGAACCACATGGAGGGGAAATTGACCGTTACTAGTTTAACTGTACATGGACTGCTTAATTCTGTCCCTGTCAATTGTGGTCTTTTGGACGATAAACTCATGTCATGATAGCCCTTTATTGACTATGGAAAAAGAGGTTTTCCCAAATATTCCACCATTTCACAATCAGTTTTTGATGGAGAAATCCAAATGGCTATTATTCTTCGGGGTTTGAATTAATTTTAATTGGACTCGAAAAAGAAGAAGATTGGTTGACAAGAACCGGATGCTACCTTGACTTGTCTTTGTACAAGTCACAGCACGTCAAAATGAACTTTTTTCTATCAAGATTCAGATCTGTATCTCCATTATATGAAAATCTGTTGTGAGAATTTATACTAATAAATAAAGAAATGTTATAAATGCACAATTGTTGTATTAAGTCGGGTCATCACTTTCAAGGATGTTCTGCCAACACAATTCAGACTGTCTCACAAGTCGACAACAGTAACAAGTAGTGTGTGTATTTTACAAACAATTGTGTGTGTGAAGGAGGAGTCTCAATCATCACGACATATTTCACACGAATTAAAAAAAATCAAAGCATTGTGTGTGTAGGTTTGAGTTGAGTTGAGCAACTCCGTCGTTTAGTTCTCGTGCTGAGTACTCTCAAGTAATTGAAAACAATTCAGAACAGCAGAAAAAATGTTCGTTCGATGTACTCTAGATATTTCTTGTTACGTGATTAATTTATATTCATTTCTGCATTTTTTTAATTTGTACCCTGAACAAAGAGACAGAGAGAGAGAGAGAGGGAAAGAAGAGCAAGGAGACCGCAAATAATTGGGTAATAATGATAAAGGACGAATTCTCTTCTTTGTGCATTATTGTTGTTATACAAGATGACGAGCACCTTTTCAATTTATAGAGCACCCCTTTTCCTACGCAACTGATTTTGTACTAATGATGCAGAACTTGGATGAGCATCCAACGTTACAACAATTTGATAATTAGTAAGAAATAAAAAACGACAGTTAAAAAATATTGAATTTTATTTTCTCCTTTTTCTCCTCTCTTTCCATGCATCATAATCCATGAGGTTTGTGAGGAGAGTTAGGAACAAGCAGCTGGTCTGCGTGTGTGTGTAAAATATATGTACTTGCACTGAGTTACCAGTGAGTTTTTTGAAAAGCAAAAAAAAAGTTGAATTTTTTTAATATCAGGGTCATTCCCATACTCAATCCTTCACTTCCCTTCATTACATTCGTTTTCTCTCTCTCATTAAAAAAGGGTTTGCGATTGGTCACTGTTTATTCTCTGTAGCAAGTTGAGTGTGTAATAAACGCAAATGTAGTTTCTCTCTTTTTTTTGACCAATGGAAATTGTCCAGACTCATTCTGAATGAGAATTTCTCACAAATATTATTACAAATGTTTTCATTTCAAAAGGCATTGATCCATCGTTGCAACGAAGGGGGAGTCGAGTTAAAATTTGTAGTCACAGACTAATTGCATACATAATTTTCTGTTCGAAGCCACAATTAGATAATTTTACACTTTCATAGTTTTAAGAATGTTTGATCATGATTTAACGAACAGAGTGAAGTCATATTTTGAATTTTTTTAAAAAATTGTCCTAAACTTCTTATGTGAATGCATATCTGTCAAAATCATACTTAGAAAAATTGTAATGATCTCTCTTTTACAACCCTTCCTAACGAACCAATGTTGTGTGCGTGTGTGTGAGGTTTTTACCCCCTCACTCTTCTTTTGTATGTGTGTGACAAGGTGCAAAACGTGAGTCATAAATTTCATTTTTACAAGGTGAGAATTTGGGATTTTCCAGTAATTTTTTTCTCCACTTTTTTTGAAGAACAAGTAATGGATTCCCCCATCATTTTCTTTTGATTTTGAATGGGATTCCACACACACACAAGGATTAAATCATGAGATAACATTAAACCAATGTTTTTACATACTGAATGATGGTTACATTGTGAATTGACTGATTCCAGTGAAAAAAAAATCTCATCGTAAAAAACCCAGCTCATCAAGGTTTTATTTCGGAATTTTATTTTAACTGCCCGTCTCACACTCAACTTAATGCTAATTAAGTTGAATGTATACACTTTGATAGTCTCTCATATAATATGAAATATCCTCCTCATTTCATTCAGAATCCAAGACAGAACAGAAAGGAAGAAGAGAATATGGAGGGGATTTCCTTTTTTTCTAAATAGCTAATCCACAATAACAAGGCACATCCATTTCTTTTCTCTCTCTTCAAAACTGATTATAGTGTAGGCAGTAAAAATAATAATTTAAAAATCACATTATTATAAATATGAAAAGGTGTTGCCAACACACACACACACAGTCTCTCGTCCTATCGTAAAATACTTTTGTTTGAGAGTGAGTGAATGTGTGTGTCAAGAGGGCAGTCACATTCCTCATGTGTCTTCCAACTCTAAATAATATATAATATAATAGTAAAAGTTTATGTTGTCCATATTTGCAGAGTCAGACAGAGAAAAAAGTGAATGCAAAAAAGTAATTAAGGGACACACACATCCACATCCACGTCATTTTCCTTTTTTCTCCTCACAAATCCTCCCAATCCAATTGTTTATCTGTGTTTACCTTGTCGTATGTACTCTGTGGTGAGCATCATTCTCACCTTGCTCAACTAACCTTCAATAAAAGAAGAGTGTTTTTTTCAAAGTTCACGTGGATAATTTCTTTGTTTCTCCCCTTTTCTCAGCCGCAGATCCATGGCTAGGAATCGTAGCCTAGGATGGAGAATTCTCATGATCTTCATGTCATGTCTTTCACCCTCTTCAGTCACTAATCATTTTGCACTCTCATTGATAATTTTAATCTACAGAGACACACGTCCCTCCCTTGCACAACTCGACCTCAGTTTCGTACCATCTCATATTGAAATGGATTTTTTAAATAATTGACATCACGTGAATGGGTCTTGTTTAATTAATTGAGGAGCTGAAATAATTCTCAAAGAGGTTCACCCTCATTTTGATTGTGTGTGTGTGATACCTACGTGTGGCTCAAGCTACTTAATACTTGGTTACGACACCCACATCGCCATCCACACACACACGCCGTCTTTTGTGGAAGATATGTGAATGGATGGTGAAAAATGAGTTTTTGATTGTGTAACAATGTGTATAATGTATGATTCCTCCTGAGACCCCACACCAACACACACACACACCATACAGATAGCCATCCACACGAAAGCTCGTCTTGTTCTCCTCATCGTCCAATGATGAATAGTTGATGAGATTTTATTATTGGGACACTTTTACGACACTCCTCCTCAGAACCTGGGTTCCTTCATATTTTTCCCATTTTTTCCCTTTCTCATGCAAACCTCTGCTTGACAAAGTAATAATAGTAGTGGAAGGTGGTTCAAATGAATATTTTAGGGTGCTCTCCTCCTCCTCCCTCAAGAAAAAGCTAAAAGAATAAAATGCGTACCGTACCCCCCACAATGACTGACCAACAATGAGTTTTAGTAGGTGACTCGCTGAGTGTGTATATATTTGGAGTCTCCTATTTTTCTCATGGAAAAATTCCGTCTTACATAACACACACGATCCCTTTTCACTTTTTTCTCTTTCGGCTCACTCCAATTTTATTGCATTACGAGGCTATTTCAACACCGAGGCTGTCCTGTCCATACTTTGTTGTGTGGAGGTACAATTTGGTCAAATTATTTTGAGGACTCTTCTTACACCCCAACATGACAATAGGGAAGAGACACCACATCAATTCCCCTTCCATAATCGTCCTCATCCAAATCATAATCAGCCCTAAAAATGGACTCGCGTAATGTCCGACAAATTTCAGAATTAAACTGAATGGCTGGTCTACAGTTTTTTCAAAAGGAAAAAAGCGTCCTCATTGCATTATTCCATTGGCTCCATTGAGACGACTGTTTAAATGTATGACTGTTGTTGTTGTTGCTCAAATCACCTTATTCTTTTCGACTGAAAGGGACGTGGCTAGGGAGAGAGAGAGAGAGAGGAAAAGAAAAGGAATCGGTGACGAGTCAAGCCGGAAAAAGGTAAAAGTCTTTTCTTCGTCTTTTAGTCTCGTCTGTTTTTTGAAGGAAAAAAAAGAGAGTCACCCAACAACGTCAACAATGTCACCATCTTTGTTGCCATGTATAATATTGTATTTTCCTTGCCCTCCCTACCATGACATTGGAGAATCAAATGTTGTTCTGCTATACTAAACGCTTTAGCTTTCCGTGTACCTGTGTGTGTCTGTGTGTGTCTGTGTCCACAAGTAAGCGCATAATATTCTTCAACAGAAACTCTTTGAGATGTTCAATTCAGGCAGCCGAGAGTGGAGAGAGAGAACTTCCTGTCTAAGTACACAACACACACACCAACTTTTTGACTTGACAATCTATGGTGTATTAATAATAACACATTTGACAGACTAAAGTTGCAAAGGATCCCTTTGGCTACACACACACACACAATAACCATTGCGAGGTGGTAGGATTATCCGTCTTCTTATGCATTTCAGAAGTGGAAACATGTTTAATAATGACCAGGTGTGACTTACGGGGAATCACCTTCCCTTCCTCCTCTCTCTCTCTCTATCTCGACACACACACACACATTTTACAAACTCTTCTTCCGGTCCTCCTACACTTTACAGTCATTTCTCTCTTTCTTTGTGTGTGTGTATGGAAGGCTCGATAAGGTGAGGGAGTGTTGGAGAGGACTCACAATTTAGTGTGTCACCTGTACACATTGTAGTAATACTGTGTGTAGTTGGGTTGGCGGTCCTAATGTATTTAACGGTGCGTGTACAATGACGTCGTCAAATTGTTACCGTTTCTTCATGCCTACCTTCTCTCATTCAAAATTATAATGATCTCTCTCCTTCTCCTCCTCCTCCTCCATTTTACACTACACTCCAACTGTAGGAATAAGAAAATGAGTGGGGACAATCAAAGTGTGTGTGGTTTACACATCCAGCGTGAAAACGAAAAAGTTTTTGACTCTTTCTTTCTCTTTGATTTTCTGCAACTCAACTCTCAACTTCCCTCTCAATTTCATCTTTTTTCCTCATTTTCCCACTCTACACTCTACAATGTGAAAAATCATCTTCTCTTTTTAATTATTCAACTTTTCCTTGATTATAATTCTGATTACAATTGCTCTGCTCATATTAATAATTAATCATGAATCTGATGGATTGATGAGACTTGTATTTTTTAAAATTATTAAAATTCATCCAAATTTCAAAATTGTAGCTATGCATTTGAAGCTAAGCTCGACTCTCTACTTAATTTTTTGAGATTAAAAAAATTCAGAATTCAAACCACACACACGGTCAGTTTCACAGGTGTAATTAGGTGTTGAAGGGAAGGTACAATTAAAGAGAGACAAAATTATGTGCAACACTTTTTTTATTATATTATCACAGTGTTTTTGTGTGTCTGGGCGTGTATGCGTACTACGTGTGTGTGTGTGGACATGACTAGGGCTAGGAATTTTTAAAACAGGGGTAAAAATCATGTTAGCGATAAAAACAAGTGGACCGTTGGAAGGATGTGCAAGGATGCATTGCCCATGTAATATTTACATCCAGTCCATACGTCCCCATATAATATAATATAATGCTGAAAAATATAGTACAAGCCATAAATCCTCTTATTTGTTTATACTGTAAATGTTGAGGAGAGAGACGAAAGGGAGGGAAGAAGAAGAGAAGAAGAGTACAAACCATACTTGGTCAGGTTGTACAGTACTACATATTATTTTTGTGAGTGTATCGAGAGAGTGTGGTCAACGCTCAATTAGACTACTCAACTCTACGTCAGTTAAGTATACCCTATAACATGAGAATTTTCTTATTTATCTCTCTCCCTGAACCAAAGGGCCTTTACGATTATGTCAGGAGGGTTCAAGTCTCGTTACAGTGGTTTGTAATTCAGCTAGCCTTCTCTGTCTCTCTCCTGTATTGTTACAACACAGACACAGAAAATATTTGAGATGAGACAGGAACGCCTGCATAAATAAATGAGTATTACAAGAGAGTGGGGGACACACACACAAGTAATTCTGCAGAAGAATATACCCTATATATAGTACAGAGTGCCGCTAACATAATAAGGGAGGAAAATATAATATCCAGTAAAATATAGTACTATTACTGCTGGTGTACGTATACAGAGATAATTTTGGTTTCAAAAAAACACATGCGGCAAGCACACACACACACACCGTACCCTACTAAATCACTCACCGACTTCCAAACATTGGAGAAAATGGACCGGAAGTATGTAAGCGTACGAACTGGAAAAGCAACGGAATATTAGTAATAATTCCTTGTAGAGCGCATCTTGCTCTCGACTCTCTTCTTCTTCTCTCCATCTGCTCTACTCTACAATACTCGGCTCTGTCCTCTACCCCTGCTGTATGCTGTACATAGTATGGACTGTTGACTCGACAATATGGGGGAGTACGGTTAACTCTAAAAATGCGGAAAAAATATTTCTTCCTCAACTTTTGTATTTAACACTCCCTCCACCTCCTCCGCCTCTGTTAAACACATGGCAATCCCTCGTCAATGTGTATGATGTACTGTACTGTACATGATAAATGAGAGACCCTATCACACACACACATTGACATTACATACAAAACACATGCCTTTCGCACGCCAACCATGTAACTGGCAGATCTTCTCTTTTTCCTAGAGAGACAAACGCGGAGAGAGAGAGAGAGAGCAGAATCTCGTTAAACAGTAAAATTTGAATTTTTGTATATACATTTGTTTTCAACAATCTTAATTTACTCTCTCTCTCCCATATAATATGAATGATAATAAAATAATAGATTCGCAAAGCACAACAGGGAATCTTCATTTTACATCTTCTCTCTTCCTCTCCTTTGATGTATCTTTGATGATGAGAAATTCTGGTTTTTCTCAAATCTACTTTGTCATGGCCATTGTCATTTTCTCTCTTTCTGCTTGTGTGTGTGTGTGTATGTGTGTGTGCACTTGATGTGGGGCTAAAGCTTTTGTTTTTCCTCTACTTTTCCCCTTCTCATTACTCAACTCTCTTTTAAGTCATGGATGCCCATTTACAATACACAATGGATGTGTGTGTGTGCGTTGAGTCGACATACCTAAATTTAGTAATCCGTTAATGACTTGGCAAGGGAGAAATGAAAATACAGCCATTAGAATTTGAACTGGCCAGAGTTCCACCTTCCATGAAATTTATTATGAAATCATAACTGAGGAATTCATAATGACTTGACACACACACACACACACCAGGAGAGAGTGATTGTGTGTGTATATGAAATAATTAAAACGGGGTGCAGCGGAGCGGAGTCAAATAATTAAAACTGAATCTTGGGGAGGAAGAGGAGGATGGGATGGGATGGGATTACCAAAGATGAAATGAGGACGAAATAGGAAGAAGAGAGTAATAATTTATAAGCTTCACAATCCACAACCAAAAATAAAATTTACTCTCCATTTCCTATATCCTTAATTCCATAGTTAGTTAAACTTTTGATTTCAAGGATTTTATCCGTTGGGGGAGGACATGTTGACGGGAGTTGGAGTAAATGTTTTCAACCATAATTGTCACCTCCGGTTTTGCACATTTAACTTTTTTTATCTCGAAACTGTCAACTGTAAACCCAAATTTTAAGAGAGGAAAAGTTTTTAATTTCAATTTAATGATTCATAATTAATAGTCCCTTTCTGAAGAGTAGCTTTGGGGAATTTAATATCCTGTAGGATAATCTCATCATTCAATCCTTCCGGTTATAAGTTAGTCGTAGTGAATGTTCAAATTAATAATGAAATTCCAAACTACGGATTAATAAACCAGTAATTGATTTTGAGACTCAAATTGTCAGTTATTAAATTACGAGTGTCATGAAAATCCCTCATTTTACTCATTACTCAGCTTTCATTTTCACCCCAAAGCCATCCCTCAGGGAATTTGGAAGATTTCCTTCGAAATTTTGGGTGGATTTTGCAAAGTCATGAGAATTTCCTCCCATCCTTCTCTCTCAATGACACGCTTGACTTGGCCCTCTCTCTCTCTGGGTGTGTGTGTGTGCCTTCGTAATTAAATGATGAGCCCAAGTGATGGACATTTGGACCCACACACGACTTATCAAATTAGCTGAGTTGTTGTCCACGTAATTTTGACTTGGAGACAATGTCAAGCTGACTGACTGTGTGAGTGTGAGATGGACACTTGAGGCTCATAATTGTCAACTCATTTTGACTCTCCTCTTCTCTCCGGCGTCATGCATCATTGTCTCTTCTCTCCTCTCCTCCCTTGACATGTGAATTAAAAGTATCTTCTCTGTGGAGGATTTTGGTAACTTGGATTGACATCCCACGATACTAATGCCTACATCAGTCCACCCCTTTCAATGGAATATACTCTGATTCCCTTTCAGTGAGTGTGAGTGTGAAAAGAGGGTAGGCAGAAAGTTGAAGGAGTTTTATTTTTGTGAGCTCCTCTACGATTATGGATTACATCCGTCTGTACATGATTATGTATAAAATATTTCCTTGTCATGCACCCACATGGACGCTCACACACTATGTAAAGTACAGATGCAGCCAGAGCCCATGAAGGAACAGTCCAACGGTCGACTTGGTGTGTGTGTGTGGACTGAATGTGTGTGACTGTGTTCTGTGAATATTTATTATTACAGAGAGGAAAAGAAAAGGGGGGATGAGTGATGAGCTGGGAGAGAGTGAAGAAATGTCCTTGGATCCTAATGAGTTGGCGCTTTGAAGATTGACCACAATGGAGAGAAGATTTTTATTTCCACACTTCATCTTCTCCTCCACGAAATACACATAGTAACATACACAGAGTGGAAAAAGAAGTCTTGTGTTATTCTAGTCTATGTATCCCTTTCAAGTCTCTCATTTCACACACAAGAAACTCAGCCAAAGGAAATTGTAAAGCTGCTTCACTTTTTTGAAGCTTCTTCTCTATTTAAACTCTGTATTTCATGAAAGATTACAAAGCTCTGGCTTCTTCCTTTACATAACAATCGCAATCGTTATTATCATGAATTTAAATACACACTATTTAATCCCCCTAAAAGATAAGATGGCAATCAGAAAGGACGATGAGGATTAAATGTCACGAAATGAAAAAAAAGTTTTTCAAGGAAGGATATAAACAAACATTCATTTTTCTCTTTCCAAAAAGTCTGATGATGATGTGCCATTATTGAGTGCATAAAACGAGTACTTTGTGCATCACATGGCGAGTGTGTGTGTGTGTGTGGAAAGGAAATGATGACTCTTTTACTTGGAAGACAATTAGTTGAGGTTAAATAAAGTGTCCTCTCTTCACAATTTGTTTGTACAATAAAATAACCAATAATAATTGTCCGGTGACTCCAACATGTCTATATGAGAACTTTGGTTGGTTGTGTGTGTGTCTACACTCACAATTGTCAATAACAAGGGACTCGGGCAATAAAGCCGATGTGTATGAAATTTTATTTTTTGCCTGTGTCAACATTAAGTTGAAGAACAGGGCAGCAAAGTCTGGTCACAAACTGAGCTCAATTACTTCACACTGGAGATACACACGGCTAATATGTATATCGTGTTTTGCCCAGAGAGAGAGAGAAGAACTCCATGAGTCTCAAGTTTTGTCCAACATTAATATACTCGTAAAAACGGCTATTCAATTTATACACCCCCTCATTCCTCCATGGGTTTACATAATTGAACGACGACCGAGTAATCGTGTTGTACTGTAGTTATGATGGGAGAGAGAAAATTTAATTTAGCTTTAACTTTGAACGTAAACTTGTTTGCTTTGCTTGAGCTGAACGAGTATTTTAAATGGATGCTGTCGCTCTCCATAACGCGCTACGAGCAATAAAACCAAATTGTGTACACGGTACACTGTATCTCATATATATATATTTCAAATTTTAAATAGCACACACAGTTCAAAGAGGAAGAGGAGTACAACTTTGACAAATTGACCATTTCAAACTATTAGAGAGAAGTGAAGGTGAAATTTGGAAATCTCATCGTAGATTCTCATACTTTTCATCCTTTTGAAAAATAGGATTACGTCAGGAAGTGAGACAAAATGAAAGTGAAAATTTCGTCACAAATTTGAATCTTATTTTAAAAAGATCATATTTTAAAATTTTGATTTTGCTAGGACTGCCAAATAGGGTCAGAACAGTTCAGATCATTCATCCAGAGTTTTACTGTGAAGGACATAATTCTCCAGCAACAAAAATCTATCTTTACTGTGTCCACACAACAACATTCACACACACACATACGTGTGTGTGGAAGGTTTATATTCTGTGTATTTGTATAATAGGTCGTAGGAATGATAGGATATTATACAACCCCCGAAAATAGCAGTGTTTTCGTTCCAAATCCAGAGCAGCCATACAACACACACACACACAATATAAAACACACTCACCGAGTCTCCTTCAGTCATTAAGCAATTTACACTTCCCTTCCCTGCATTTCATGCTACGAAACCATTGGATAGGAACTCATGATTTTCTTCTCTCTATGTGTGTGTCGTGTGTGTGTGTGTGGGGTTGAAGGCACGTTGTCGTTGTTCAATTTCCATAATACAAAACAAACAGTTTGAATGCTGAATGACTTTTGTCTGCAGAGAGAGAGAGAGAGGAGTTTTCACTGAAATATATAGATATGACGAAATTTGCATTTTTGTCCAAAGTACTTTTCATAATGCAAGCTTTCCCCCTTTTTTATGAGTTGCATTTTGTAGGGACACGAGGACTTTAACTTTTCTTTTGAGACAGAGAGTCAATTCTCGTACAGAAAATAAGCTCCTTACAATTCTGTTGAAGTTTCTTGTACAATGGAGGGAAGAAAAATATCACCCCCCTCTTTGCCATTTCAATGAGAGAAAGAGAGAAAAACAAATAGATTCATGACATCCAAGATTGATGAAGGAAGAGCAGCCATTTATTTTAACAAACATTGTTGTACAATATTTTTTGACGTGGATGCAGTGGCTGTAGCTAATTAATTTTGTTCTCTCTCTCTAGCATAATTAATTTGATCTGCATTTTGCAAAAATAACTTTTTGACACTCCTAACGACATTTTGAATGACACAAGAGAGGATATGACATGTAGAAATCTTGAAACAAGTTGGTGACAGGATCTTTTTGTATTATGGTCAATGTGTCAGGGGACTAATGACCGACTGAGAGTGTTCCGACAAATTAATGACAGTTTAAAAAATATTTAAAATATTTTCCATTTCTTCCACTCTTTACAGAATTGTGTACACAAAGTATGTAAGTGGAAATCGGTCGTTGTACAAAATTTGTGTGATTAAAGTGAGAGGAAATGAATTCAGAGTTAAGAGTCCATGTCCTTTGAATAGTCCTTCTCTTCTGTAGTAGTTAATGTTGATGATTCGAATGCGGTGGACAACAAGGGAACAACAAGGAGAGAGAGTGTGTGCTTTCCCTTATTTTAGCTTAATGAATTATTTCATCATTTTGTCATGAAAATGGAGTAGAAAATGTAAACAAGGGACACATAAAGCTGTCAACTCCAATTAGAGTGTAAAAGACAATCAGCAAAGGAAAGGACGGATTGTAATTCAACACACACACACACTGGGCACAAGTTTCTACGTTTTTATTGTGACTCTATTTGTGTTGTGTGTGTGTGTGGTTGAAATTTGAAGGAGGAATTAGTAAAACTTTTACAAAAAAAACGTCTCTTTTGATTTTGTGATCGTGAGTTTTGGTCAGAGTGTACTCGACTAAAGTTTTGGAAAAGTGGATAAAATTTCCTTGAGTATTCTCAAATTGTCTTCTTTTTTCTATATTTACTACACTTCACACAATCTCACACATACATTAGATAGTAGTATGGTTACGGTAGGATGGAAATCAAGGGAAGAGACAGAGTATACTTGTAAAAGACAATATTATTATGCACTTGTTACACTTGAATCAAGTACAAACACTCTCCGTCTGTAGTATTGAGTACGAGAAAATGAGTTTAAATAAAAACAAATAATCATTCACTTTGTGGTCTCTCTCTCTTTCTCTCTTACACACACACATACATCTCACTCCATATTTGTGCATCATGTTATGTACACACTGCACAATTTAATACATAAATAGAGTAGACAATTCCGTCGAACACTTTGTACAGAAAAAAAAGTTTACAAAAAAATAGTTGTTACATCCAAACCGTTTTTCCTCCCTTCTTTTTTTGTGAATAGGATGTGTGAAGGCGTTCATGCAAAGCCAAAGGAATTCTAAAAATTTGTGAAAATTATTGTGAAACACTTGAGAGAGAGAATCTCCTTTCGCCAAAATGTATGTAAATTTTGTGGACATAAATTTGATAACTTAATAACAGATTGTACTGTAGTAGAATTCGATAGATAAGTAAAATATTTTTTTGCACTGCAGGCTGTAGGGCAGGGTCTATTGTCAAAATTAAATCCCACACTAAATAATTTATGTCTGTGTCAAAGTGTTAAAGGTGGTAAGCCACAATAATCATTTCATTTTGTATCATTTCAAAAAAATTGCACTGTACGAAGGAAGAGTGTGAAAAAATTAATTTTTATGCTTACCCCTTATTTGTATTAATTTTCATTTTATGTGTGACTACCTCCTCCTTTCACAAATTTAAACAAATGTCAGAAGACTTTGATTTCACTCTCCGAATCAGACTGCAGTCTGAGTTGGGGAAATGTCAGCCAGTCTTTTTTTCACAAGATTCACTGTCTCACTAATGACGGAATTTCGTTGGATTTTTTAAGTTGATTAAATGGCAATGAAGGTCTGCCCCTCTTTTTTGGAATAACGGGAGGAATTATTCTTGTAGGAGGAGGTGGACGAGCAAGCCATTGTTCAGTAAACTGAGACATTTTTCAATCACAATTGAAGAGACAAGTGTGTGTGTGTAACAAAATCCAAACTGTGTGTGTGCAGCATAAAAGTGACTTTTTGCTAAAATTTGAAATTAAAACTTTCAAACATAGCAATCCAAATAATTCCCGTTGCCAATGGGAATTAATCACAATTAATATCGTGATTAATCGTGCAATTTAGTTATAGAAGGAAAGCCATTAATTTTATTTGCAAGAATAATTTTTTTGAAAAAATATCGTGAGTCGTTAGGGAAAACCGAGAATTTTTTGTTGACTGTCCAATTTTTGTAAATAAAAAATTGGATTCTTTTCCGGTCGTTCATTCCAGTGTGGACTGTCTCCATGAAAATGAAATGTTTATGACACCCTGGCTGGAGAAACATGGTTTTTGGCACGTCTCCATTTCAAATATTGAAATAGAGGACGACTGGAAAAACAATAAAGGAGTAGACAGACAGTCGAAGGGGAAGCAGACTTTTTTGAATATTTTACGTGGAAAGGCCAAGCCTATTTTTTACAGGAGACTAATTGTCCATGTTGAGACGGTGGGGAGGAGGATACAAATGTCAAAAAGGGAAGAGTCTTCCATTCAGCATTTCAAACAACCATACCAATTCCCATGTCTTCCAATTGAAATATTATTTACGACTCGAATGTCATATTTAGACGACTTTTGTCCGTGTTTGTCAAAAATGAAAGGGTTCTTGGAAAAAACACATACGACGCACAATAACAATAAATATATTGGTGAGCCTCCTTTTTAACCCTTTCTTTTGCGTATCACCAAAGGAATGGCTACTCTTTTGCGTATCACCAAAGGAATGGCTACTCTTTTGCGTATCACCAAAGGAATGGCTACTCTTTTGGATGAATCTGGAATACAGCCACCACTTAAACTTTCATTATGAGGCTACAAGTTGGGGCGACAATCAATTCTACTCCGTCTTTGACTCATAATTTATTACTCAGAATTATGACACAGAAGCAGGGGTGACAAGATGATGATGGTCCTGGAGACAGACACTTTCCCAACTGACGAATATTAAATTCCTCACATATTTCCCTCATTTGAGAATTCACACGCACACAATGACACACAACGTTTTTTGCCTACGACCAACTATCTTGTATCCTTAAAATAGTGTAACACGTTTTCCATCGAACATTCTCGTCCCTTCTTTAGTCCCTGTAGTCAGTGAAACTCTAAATATTTGAGAATTAATTA
The DNA here is from genome assembly GCA_009870185.1 of Pygmarrhopalites habei. Taxonomy (NCBI): domain Eukaryota; kingdom Metazoa; phylum Arthropoda; class Collembola; order Symphypleona; family Arrhopalitidae; genus Pygmarrhopalites; species Pygmarrhopalites habei. The sequence goes on from WJFB01000007.1 coordinate 98,159, forward strand.
AATTCCATTGTGTGGACCATCGTGGTTCTCAGAAAACATGGTCACACTTAACAACCTCAGTTTTTTCAATGAAACAACCAATTTTCTCACACTTTTTCTCGTGGGAGTGAAAGACTGTATGAAGTAAGGGAATTTCATTTTGTATTTAAACTGTTTAATTTTTTGTCCCATATATTTTCTAAACAAAAGTCTCTCTCTCCCGCTCTTAAAGTATTTTTTTTACGGAATTAAGTCAAAAGTTCATTTTCATCACCAATTGTCCACATTGTCAATCAGGGCAATAAGACAAATTTATTACCTATAATGGAAGTGTCAAGAGTGAACGTGTGTCTAGTAAATTATCCTATGTAGAGCTCATCATTGTTTCTCAATGAAAGTATTTACATGGATTTTCACACATTATTTATAAATGCTGAGTTGTTTGCAGGGTCCCATGAGAAACATGTCTGGTGTTACGTACCTAAATGCTATTAGGTATTTAGGTTTTTCTCATTTCTCATGGAGAGAGAGACAGAAAAAATGGGGAGAAGATTGGGATTATTTATTGTACTAATTACAACTACTTTGCCACAATGCTACTCACACCTGTGTGACCATGTCAGAGCATGTCAAACTCAAGTTTCAGCACGCCAGAGTGTAGAAAAATGTAGAGTATCATGATAATAATAATACGTCAGAGGAGGAGGGAGGGGTGAGTTGAAAAAAAGGGAGAATGATATTCATGTAATTAGCATGCAATTTAAAAATCATTTTTAGATCAAACACAAAGATACCCACCAAGTGTATAATTATTTTTTTCGTATTTCGCAAAAAAAATTGTGAGAGAGAGACGTTGGAGTGAGTGTGTGTGTGTGCAATCAAGCGTGAGAATTATATCAAGAAAAAATGAACATGATTTAAAAAGCAGTAAGTATGTACTCATGTGTATTTGCATGTGAACAGCCTACTTGAGTCTTAATATTCAAAAATGAAAAAAAATTCTGAACTATGCATACTCAAACGCAATGTGGATACATATGGAGAATTTATACACACAAGAAATTAATAATATTAGACTACACACAAAAACAACTTCGACTTGTATATCTTGTACACCTGCCTTGTCTAATCTCAAGAAGCAAATTATTTTTTTCCTTTCTGTAATGTCCAAGTGTCAGGAAGGGGGTGGAGACTTGAGAGTTTGTCCGAACATTATGTAAAGGGATACACAAGGTAGAAATAAAAAAGTCGGACAATATGTAATTATGATATTGAAACTAGGTGACCAAAATGGTTTCAATATTTAATTATTCCATGTCATTTTTGTTCAGGACAATTGCGAACACACAATCACATACAATTCAGACCACAGATAGATTAATCAGAGATTGTTGCCTCTGTAATTATTTTTTGTGTAGGTAATTGTCTCAATCCAACTCGCATTTTTTCCCTCTCTTCTTCTTCTTACGTAACATTGTTTAATTGTATAATACGATATGACAATAATTATTGTTACAGATATGAGTAGAACATTTCCTTTTGGAAAAAATATCCTCCAATGCCCTATTCCCTCTCTCACAGTTCCGGCCCTTTTTCTATTTACACATGTTGCTATTAAAGTGCGTCATCCTGACCAACTCTTCTCAGACTCACACACACACATCCACACTAAACAATTAGACTGTCTCGTATTTAGTAATTAAATTGTAAATTGTAAAGTTGGTTAACTATGACTGTGTACTTCGACACGTGTGTGTACAGTGTAGTGTGTAAAGAGGAGAAAAAATCCTTATGTAGTTACTATGATTTGTACTTTGTAAAGTAAGACTGTAATTTACACCCATTTTAATTTAATGGAGCAGGACAAAATTGTAATTTAGACAAAATTGGTGGTTTTCCTTTTTGTGGCGTCTATACAATATTAAACGCAAGTAATTATACTTGAGAATTGGATTGGAGATGCTCGCGGTGATCATTGGAACGGAATGAGAATCAAGAGCAAAAGCCCTCATCATCAAAAACACTTGAGTTAATGTGTGTGTGTGTGTGGGTAATGTGTGTCACATGATTTTGATGAAAAAAAGTGATGAACCAGTCTCACTCTAAATAAATAAAGATGAATCGTCTTGTTCAGATTTTTGAGGAGGAAATAGAAAAAAATGCACATTCTGCATGATTGTGCCGATTCCACAATGTCAAACTTATGGGACAATTGTATGTGTGTACACGACAAGGGACACAAAGACAATGACACAATGACTTAAGTAAGAAATACGTCATTGAGGGAAAAAATACGGACAAAATGTTTTGTACAAAATCCACACACACAAAAGAAGAAGAAAGACATTTTCCTCCCAAAAAAATGTGAGCTTTCATGTGAACTTGGTAGTTGAAACGATTGTACAGATAAATCTTTCACTTTAAACTTTAGAATAAAGTCACAAAGACAATTAGAGTGTCCAGATTACGCATTAATGTGTCTCGCACATTAGAGTGTACACTGTACAGTCACCTGTACTAAAAAGAAGAGGAGGAAGAATGGAGCATTTTGGTGTGCCATAAATCTTGACAATTTTTAAAAAACCACGCACGTTTTGTCCTGACAATTTTGTACATTTTTTGACTTCCACATAGTATATCAGAGACTAGGATCTCGCATCGCACATTCTTCCTCTCCTTCCTCCTCAAGAGGTAGAAGAATAGGAGCAACAGGATGAAAAATAAAACAACAACAACAATGGGCATGACTCTATGTCTGTGAGACGGCAGTCTTGAAAGACATACACAGACACAGTACACACACACAGGCATTGTTGTTGTCGTTGAGTACTTACACTAACACATATACCCAGATACTTAGTTTACTTTACTTGTTTTTTTGCACTTTTAGCACATTACGACAAAAGAGGAGGAGGAGGAGAAGAAATGGAGTTGGGAAAACAAAGTGAGGCTCGTACAGTCTTTTTAGTGTAGGATAAATGTACCCCCTATCTTATTTTCACAGGCAAATTTCCCAGATTTTTTCCCTTTGACTCGTTCTTTCTTCTTCTTCTCCTCCTTTTCACTCTTCTCTGTCTCTCATGCATCCGATCTGAATTAGATTACGCACATGTACCTCCTGTCTATACCGATGTGTGTGTGTGATAATTGTGGTGTACTTTGCAGAAGAGAAATAGAGATAATAGAAAAAAAGAACATGTCTCGACTTGGAAGTCTGTTCACTAGGTAGTACAGTTACCACACATCACATACCCTTACTCCCTCCTCAACTGTTTCAATGGGGCGAAAAAAGGAGGATTATCTGTGGTGTGAGTATTATTATACCAAAGTGTGTGTCTGTGTGTGAGGGAGGGAAGGATAATAATATAATCCTTTAGTGTGTTACGGCCCCCACTTTTTTTCTCACCAAATAAAAAGATTGGGAGAGACAAGAGTTTGACTTGTACAGAAAAAAGTAAAAGATTCGTCTGTGTATTTTTGAGTAAAGTGTTATTTCAGACGAGTACAATTGATGCCTCAGATCCTCATCCCTTTTATGCTCATTGAGTCACTCTTTTTTAACTCCTTAACTTTTTCCCGAGTTACTCTACTTTTACAGTACGTTGCCTCCCAAACTCTACCATGGACTATTGTATGAGGAGGATATGTGGAAATCGAAAATGAGATTCTCACACTCGAAAAAACCAATTTGCATGAACGAAATTGAAGATGTCCGAACATTCTTGATTCTCTTTCTGTTTGTGCGTGTGTGGAGAGCTGTCAAAATATTTTCGAGTCACTCCTACATATTTTAAATATTTGAAAATTCCCCATTGACAACATTGATAAATGAACATTTTTCCCTCTCTCTAAAGACTCTTGGTTGAAACTTGCAATTTTTCAAGTGTTCTCATCATTTCCCCCTCTCACCTAACAGGAGACACACAATAATTATGAAATTTATTGTTGTGGATGGAAAAAAACTTGCCATTTCTCTTCCTCCTCTGCATACATTTTTCCTCGTTTTTTTATATTTTATAGATCTAATAAAATTTAAAGCCATTAATGCAGCGTAACATAATAATAATGGAGAGTCACAGTGCAACCTGCAATCTAAAGAATATATCTTATAAGATACTTATAAGGAACAAAGTGAGTACTAAACTGTTGATATGTCAAATGTAAATCTGGTATGTACAAAGTGGGATCATTCGATACATGACACATTCGTCATAAGAATGATTATTTATAAAAATGTACTGTTCAACTCTGATTTTACTAGTACTGTAAAGTGTACAGTGTAGTGTGACTCACAATTTGTGAGTTGTACAAAAAATATTATTTCCTCAAGCCCACAACAAGGAAAGTTGTTATACTAATGTACAGTACAGTAATAAATATGTTCTTCAGTCCTGTCATTTACATCTCTATTTCTTTTAATGGGTATTACGGATATTATCCTCTCCTGACTGTATAGATTGAGAATGATTATTCTAGAAATATAAAATCATTCTTACCTCAGGCAAAGTTAAATCTGCATACAGTTTTTAAAATGAGAGAGAAAAGAAGTAATGCCCTGACTTTTCTCTCATTCTTTAAATAGTGTATTAGGATAGGTTTTCATTCTTCGAGTATAAATTTCATTTTTTTCATAGATTATATTCTCAACACGTCCTTCCACATTCAATCCTTTATATTGTAGTCCACTCGACAATACAACCACATTTATTCTCCAACAAAACACACGTATTATTTTGTGTGTGTGGATAATGCACATAAAATAAAATCATCATAAAATCCACAGTTCGGATTTTCACATAAAAATCCCTCATAAATGAGTCAACACTTTCAAAATGAGAAAATTTTGTTTCTTTTTCTTCCCCGCTGGGATTTTTCATGAGTTGCCACTGTCACAATCCATTGTTGACTCAAGAAAAGAAACTGGATGAAATAAAGAGGAAAAAACTTGCCATTATCATTTTTAAAACGACCATAAACCTCTAGTAATTACCATTACTTTTCATTTCGTAATTTAATTAGAGGTGAAATAAAACCAAGTTAATTGAGAAGGGAAAAGGTGAATTAGTTTTCAAATCCAGGCTCAACTCGTGTATGTCTGAGAATTGTTGTTGGGATTAAAAGTAAAATCAATATGAATGTACATAATGTTTAGCCCTGCATATAAGTACAAACAAATAAAATCCGTGGTGCATGATGACTTTTGATTGTGCCATGAAAAGAAGAGTTAATAATAATGGAATCCCTTGCCCTGTCGCCACCGACATACATCACACAGAAATTATGACTCACACACACAACACACACTGGAGAGAGAGAGGGCAATATATTAAAATTTAGCCTTTTCCCCTCCACTAAAACCCCTTTTAATTGACGGTCATTGTGTCCGCTCTCTTTATGATTTGTGTCCGACCCGAGAATTCCAGGACGAAGGCGCCCTGTCGATTCCTCTCTCTCTCTCTTTCTCTCTCTAGAGAGAGAGAAACCGACTGCAAATCCCAACACACACACACTTGGAATTGATTGTGGGTGCCGGGGATTGAGGAATTTTAGAATAATAATAATTAGGTAAAACTGAGTAAATGAGAATTAAAGGAGTCACACACTGAAGGCAATGCAATTGGGTGTCAGCAGGGCACACCACAAATTCTCCCTCTCTTTCTTTTGCAAGATGGAGAGAGAGAGAGAGAGAAACACGCGACTTTCTCATCGCCTTATCGAATTTTTTCGCATTGCTATAAAACTCAAAATCCTTCATAATATTATAACATAATACACCTCCACAAGAATGATTTATATATTAATCATACACAAAATCCTATTGCTCCACACTCTAGACACTCTCTCGACACACACACACACAGCACACACATGGGTTGTGCAATTTCTTTGAAGGGGTTACATGTAACTCAGTCCAAAAATTACAAATGGACATTTTCCGCCATTTCCATACACATGTCCAAAGACCCTCATATCCAATGTACAACATAGAGTCCGTTGGAAATTCTCTCAAAAACTTTCTTTGATGGAAATTGTTGTTGTTGTTGTTCCTCTTACTAAGTACAATGGAATAGGACAAAGTTTTTTCCTTCAACTCCCGGGTTAGTCCAAAATAAAATAGTTGGACAACATTACAGTGGATTGGCAGAAGATGAGAATCGTGTGCTGGTCCGTTTTATTTGTGTCATACACACACAGGCACACGGGATCCGTATGACCGGGAACAACTCCCTATTTATTATTCACAATCACAATACGACGCCGACTTCTGATGAATGAGACTCGTTTGACTCAAACTTTGGGGCTTCTACTCCCGTCTCACACGCTCCCATCCATAATACACACACACACACGTATTTTTCGTAGGACCATTGCAATGCCCCAGAAAATCCGGGCTACATACCCGTCTTTCACACACACACACACGTAGCATGGACATTTTGAGTGGAGCCTGGATATATTTGAGTTGTGAAGGAATACGATAGTAAATGGACAATTTTTTATATTGCGTCAGACTCCATGTGGCTATCAAAAGAAATGTGGAGGGACACAAAAGAAATATTTTCTCAGGATATTCCTTCTCTGTCAGTAAAAGTTTCCAATAATATTATATCATGTTTTATACAATAAAAGTCTCCTCCTCCTCCTCATGTATTTCTCAATTGACCGGGTGAGTTTAGAATGGACGAGAAGGGAGAGAAGGTGAGGGGTCTAAATGTGTAGGAGGAAGATTTTTTTTCTGAGAACGTCAAAAGTAATAATGAATTATTGTATGTTATGCTGTGTGTAGTCAAAAATTTTCTGAAGGATTTAGGAAAAGGTTTTTCTTTTTGGCTTTATTTTACCTGTCAACTGACTTCTTTTTCCATCCCCCTTGTCCCTCCCCCTCTGATTCTTGTTAGAAAAGGGAAGGAACGATTTGTTACTCTTTTATTTAGCCAAAAAATGACGATAAGCACCAGCCACTCACTCATTCTCACATCAGTTAGGCTACTTTGTGTCACATTTTGTGTGGGGCTGGGAGGATGTAGTTGTACACTACACATTATCTTAACTCCCTTTCCAAAATTTTTTTTCTGTTCAAATTTTATCTGACTTTTCCAACTCACAAAACTTAACTTGTGGGAGTAACTCTCATTTGAATTTGTGAGTTTTGCTCCTGGACATGGAAAGTATTTAACTGCAAACTCTAAATTCCGGATTAGTAATCTGAGACTTTGCATACATTTTAAAACTACTTCCACAACCCACTTTTCACACACACACACACACACACACACACTCGAGGAAACTCATACAAATGCTGGAATGCATTTCTTTTCGGGGAATGTGTTTCTTTTTTTATCTCCTTCAAATAGACTATTTAATTCAAGAGGCTGAGTATAGACACGAAATATGTTTTTTTTGCGAAGTAGCAGCACGTGCTCACACTCAACCGTACACTATAATACACGGGTAATGTGAAATAGTAATGACTTTTATTATCATAATGTTCAGTCAGAGAATGAAGGTAGACCGCAGCCACAATGGGATTTGGTATGATAGCCCGGGTTGACAGGAGAGTTTGGATGAATAGATATTGCAAAAGGTGTGTACATGACAGAGTGTCTGACAACCACACACACCGTATGCATATTAACATAAATGTGCATGAATATATCTTTCGTATTATTACAATATACGCACACTGCACATTCAAATGAATGTCGTGTCTTTCCGTCAAATAAAACCTGCAACATTACCATTATAATATCATTTTGGATCCAACATAACATGAAGGAAGGCTGGGTTGGTCGAAAATTTTCATTCTAGAGAATGAAGCCACAAAATACACGGTTTATGTATATCATCAGAAGCGTAGAGACTTGAGATTGTTATTTTGCTGGAATTCCTCCTTATTTACTCATCATCTCTCTCTCCCTCACAATTTTCTTTCTGTGTTGTCAAATGTGGTGGATTGTACCAGAGAGACCTTTCTTCTCTCTTTTGACAATACCAATACTGTACATTTGACTGTGGTGTGTGTGTGACGGTCAGTCATCTCTCACAATTCATTTCATAAGAATGGAGAATGGAGACTGTGTGTGTTTGTGTGTAGTATGTACAATTCTAAAATAAATAGAATGTAGAAGAATTTCACACACACAAACACTCACACGGTATAGTAACCTTAAGCCTGACCACAAAAATAGTTGACTTACAAGGAATAATGCAATTCAATGTAATGGTTATAGCAAATGTGGATGAGAAAAGGGTTTTTTTTCAAAACTTGACTTGTTACTGTGATAATTATGATCATTTTTGAGAATTGTTTATTTTTCACGTCAAGGTGATTTGGGATGACATCCACACACATACACACACACACAGAACAACTGAGAGAGTGCCGAGTATCGATGTCAAAAGTTTTTTCTCCCTCTCTCTCTCTCTGTACTCAGAAATCATAATAATAATTTGAAAGCCTACACCAACACCTCTGAACAGCAAAAATGAAATTGAAGTAACAAGAAAACAACAAAAAAGCATTCATTGAATTGTTCCAATGTTCTTTATACTTACTGTATGTGTACATGTGAAGTCTTGGCTATCCATTGTAAATTGAAAGTGATGAGAGAACATTTTTTTCATATGAGTACTATAATGAATATAGAATTTATGTACAATATATTTTGCACTGTGTAGTCGTAGTCAATTGAGGTGTGGAGGGAAGACTGTCCTCTGTACTTTCAAAACTACCAGTAAAATTGATATATCCGTCCATAGTTAAAACTAAATGTTTAAGAGCAAAGACTACTTTTTTGTTTTCTAGTGGAGTAGAGTGAAGACACTCAAAATTGCGTTTTGACATTTTTTTACTTGTTGACTAACTAACTGATGACATCGTTCTACTGTCACACTTTGTATTTAGTTTTTCGTTGTCTCAACTTCTCAACAGAAAATGAGGAAAAGAAGGATGAGTTCCTTCCGGTTATTTTACTGTCGTACAACAGATATACAATAAGTAGATTACGCAAGAGTGGGAGTGAATTGATTCCTCCTCCTCAACTCGTCAACAATACACTCTACAGTTCTACAGTAGATAAGGTAACAAAAAGGAGTCTTTCTCAGGCTGACTGAATGCGACACAGACGGATTAATATTGTCTACTATGATATATTGACGAACAAAATAAAAGGTATATGGGACAAAAGGACAGTAACGACTTTCTAATGACGACGGCAATATTCTATCGTTGAATTTTTTTATTTTTACGATGCACAATAATAGTGTACTTTTGTGTCAACTAATTTGTCTGTTGCATCGCTCGTTATTGTGCATCCGTACTCTAAAGTCTTTGAAGCTGTCTTAGTACACTTTTGTTACACACTTTGTAGTCATAATCATGAATGTATTGAAATGAGTTCTAATATGCTTCATCCCTGCACACCCACACACATGAACATCTTTAGCGTGTCTGACGCTGGATAAATGTGCCGTGTGTAATTAGAAAACAAAAAGAGAGACAAGAGAGTACTCGAGCTTCCTCTCCATTATATTTTCCTGACAATTAAAGAAGCTCCTCTTTTTCCACAACATGCTACACTTCTTCAAAATGAATTCACTCATACCTACTTACACACACGCAGTGTGTATGTACAATGTGTGTACGTGTGTGTGTATACAGAGAGGCAGCTGCAGTCTACTCCATATTCATGAATGAGAGTGAAAATGCAACTCCATTTATTTCTATTTTCAGCTACCCTCCGCTTCATAAGAGAGAGAACTGTACATAATTCCAAGAGTCATAATATAAATACGTTTCCAAAATTAAAGTCAAGTTTACTAACAATAATTTTTATGACTACTACTGCATGCATTTATCCCAAACCTCGTTTATATATGCTCTCTTAAATTACCCTGAATAATTTTATGCTGGTAGATATTCATGACGATGCACACTAGAATAATTAAAATTAGATAAGTATAAAAATTATTATTTACCTGGTGAGGAAAATAAATTTCAGAATCCACCCGCAAAATGTGTGTGTATTCCAATTTCAATCCACAAAAATCCCAAATTTTTGAATAACTTCAAACAAAAAAAATTCACTCTCTCCGACCTTTTTTCACAACAAACTCTGAACAGTCACAACAACCCACGAAAAACGAAGTGGAGGAATAAATTTGTGGTATGTTAGGACGATGTGGACTTGTCAAAACTTTTTTGACTGTTTTCAAAAATTCCTCTCAAAAATGGGAAAAATTAATGAGAGAGACTTTACTTCGTGTGCGTGTGTGTGTGTTGTGTGCACACACAACCAGCCGTTAGAAAATATTGGAAAATCCAAGCACACACTCTTCTCCCTCAGTGAGATCCAAGGAAAATGAAATGTATCCAGTCAGAGGACCATGTACCAACTGGCAGTGTTGGATGACAAGAACAAGAAATTGTAGAGTGGAAGAAGAGGGGGAGAGACGTTCTGGCCGCTATTTTGAAAGCAGGTGTGCCTGTGTAGAGATGGAGACCAAAAGAGGAGAAGAGGAGGACGAGAAACACATGGACCAAATGTGAGTGCGACTCGCACGCGACTACTACTGATCATCCATAGGGAGAAGTGCCAGTGTTTGTTGTGTGTGTGTGTGAATGTTAAATGCGTGTGTGTGTGTGTGTGGAGGTATGAGAAGAAGAGCAGCAGTAGCTTTTGGTTTCGGTCAGGGCCGCAGAGTTGGAGAAGAAGATCCCCCAATGAAGTCTGCCTCCTTTATAGCGTGAGTATTTTTTTCCTCTCTCTGCCTCTCTCTCTCTACTTTCTATGCCTCCTCGTCTACTCCGTTTTATTCACAACAATCCACTTCTCCTCACGACTTTACGTCCTCCTCTCTCTCTACGTGGTACTCTCTTCCCCCTTATGACTGGTAGTGTGTAAAACGTCTGTGTAGGCACAACTGGTTCTACTTTACTTCTACTCACTTTGGAGTAGGATATACATAGGAAAAAGTACTCGGAGGGAAGAGAGGGAGAGACGTTTGGTCGGTCCAACTTCCGCTCGTCACCCACACATCCCTCACTCCCGCCTTGCACCCACTTCCGATTCCTCGTGTAGTAGGAAAATCCTTCTTTTGTACATACATACACATCCACAATCCCGTTTACTCACTCTCTCTCTCAAGAGTGTATTGTGAAGGTGGAGCCTCATCATCATTTCCATGTAGTTTTGGAAGGGACGGAAAGCATGGAAAAATAGAAACTTACCCTCTCACTTGAGTATCCCCATTGATACACGTCTATGTATGTATATGTGTGTGGAGGGGGGACAAGCAAAAAGTATTATATTTATACACACACACACACTGTCGTATAACCTTTGTGTATTTCACTAAAGTTTTAGTACACTCCATTGCCTTTTTTCACTCTCACTCTCTTGTGTGTGTGTGTGTGTCGTTGTCTTGTTATCCTATTCAGAGTGTATCATATCATATCCATACCTAACTTCTTGTGTGTGTGTGTTCTCAAGATATATATACACGAGGACAATGGGATATGGGACACACAAAAGTACAAGTACATACAAGAATATGACATTATAGGGTACATCCGACGCCTTCAGCTATTGACAATGACAATGAGACAACAAATGGCTGTGCGAGCAGGAACCATTCATCTGTACTTTCAATCTACGCCAATATCTCGTATGATGTGGGAGTATTCTGTAGGTGTGTAATTTACATTTTTAATTTTTTTCACAATGTGGAAGAGTAAACAGAGAGTGAGGGAGAAATTTACTGTGTAGACAATGTTAACATGGACAAAGAAATGGTGAAGGGACAGTGGACAAGGAGAATATAATTGTTGGTTCCAATATATCCGGAAATATTGGAGGGAGACTTGTTCAATACATTTTAATAGAATGACTTGATGGAAGTGTGTGGAGGAGATAGCGGTAAATACTAGACTACAAAAAGAGTGTAATAATAGAAAAACGTTCTATATGACTTATTATATTGTACTGTATTTGTGTGTGGCACAAGGCGGCTTGATGGACATTTCGTCTTTGTGAGGGAAAGATGATAGTTTCCAGATTTCCCTCGCCTGTGTACTTAAATACAGGCAGAAAATGTTTGAGACACGATGTACATGAATTTGGGAATAGTGACAGAAGAATTGTACGTCAAAACTTACATGTAGTTATTTTTATTATAACATTTAACCGAGTGACTCAGTGAACGACCTATTGTGTAACTCGTGTAGCTACACACACGCACACGTACACACCTGAGAGGGTGTGTTATTAGTGTAACGTCATAAAAAGAAGAAGAGCTCATTCATTGATTGGAGTTTCGTTTCTTTTGCTGCATGGCTATGTATATCTGCTCATGGGGTTTTCTTTCGTCTGTTCACTCCAATCTGCCATTAGTTACCTGACCATCTGCTCCCATCTCCACATCATCGTCTTGAAATAATAGTGTCAGTCTTCTAGCTGGCCTTGTCAGTTCCGTTCTTTTGCCCTATCAACTTACTCTGCTTTCTCTGAGTTCAGTACACAAGCCATGTACATACTTACAAATAAATAGGCAGTACGTAGTTCAGATAATGTAACAAAAGAAATTCGTTTCCTTTAGAAATTTTGAATATCTTTTTTTTTCTCAGTGAACAGTAGTCAACCGACAGCAATTTGATTCCTCCTATTTATTTAATGCGTACTTCATATTGTATAGGTAGGGATGAACATTTTGTGGCTGTTTTATATTGTGTACTTTATATTATTGACCATAATTTATGTTGGAAATTGTGGTCGGTGGAAATGTAGTTCAAGATCACATTTGGTCGTACACATTTAGAATTGTTTCAAATACTATTTTTAAAATGTTGTTTGGTAATTTTGTTATTTATGGTTTTGAACAGTTTAGTCAAAATTCCAAGCATGCACGTCCATGAAATTATTTTGAAAGAGGTGTAAGATGAAACAATGAGACACGCGACAGGGTGTACAAAGGAAAAAAGTGTAAGCAAATCTCTAAATTTTATCCGGAGCTTATGTGTAATTGTTGCTCAGTGGATTAATCAGGGAAATGGAGTAATGGAAATGTGAGATTCAGACATCTCGATACAGTAAATAAAGTGTGAAGATGAATGAAACTATACATTATCATAAGATTCCATAAGTGTATGGATTTTTTACAGGCAGCCGACACATTACGCATTTTGAAATAATAAATTACATGTTCTTTATTACTGTTTTTACAACAATACACATTTACTGTTTTCTATAGTTATGCATGGAAAACGAGTAAGTAGTTGTAGTGGATGTCTTTTTCCTATAATCGGAGAAATTTGATGTGGTTTTCGTGCTGTCATGTCATTGTTGAATAAATTATTAGACATTATGTAAAAAAATTAAAGCTTTTCATTTACTCAGTGATGCAATAAAGAGTTAACAGGACACACACATCACACACACATGTAATCTCATATTTTTTAAAAAGAAAATATGGTCAATTTTACATGACAGAATAAGGTATACACGGTAATTCAAGTTAAGTACTTCAGTTATTGATGACATTGTGGACCGTCTACACTAAAGGTTGTTAATATTTAATGATAAATCACTTTTTGGAGTCGGGGATGGCAAAAAAGTATTTAAGTTGATTGAGTCGCTTAATTTGGACTCTTCTTCTTATTCATATCTTTTGCATGATGGACTCATCCGTAGATGGATATATAGAAAAGAAAATTCTTTTCATTTTCGTGAGATCACAAAAAAAGACACTGAAAAAAGGCAACTGCAAGAGAGAATGATGTCGAGTTACATGTGATTTATTGGTCAAGTACAAGTACACAGGTATGTAATGAATAGAGATTATATAATATTATATAATGGTTATATTATATGTATATTGGTTATTTAATCAAGAAGCTCATCTTGAGAGCCAACCTTTGCATTCAGTCATCATGAAAATGACCAACTTTGTGGTTTTTTGATGTTCTAATCATGATCATTCACAGATTAATATTATGAATCTTCTTTGACAAAAATGATGAAAGCAAAATGAATGGAAAATTATGTATGCTTCAAGTCGTACGTACTGTGGTTCCATTCATCAATTCATTATGGTTGTTCAACAATCGGCTAAGATTTGCCAATAGAAAAATCAAATTGACACATTAAAAGTGAGAAGGACTGTGACATTGACATTGTTTTAAAATCATAGCCCACATCTGAATACAGACAATTGGAATTCAATTGATTTGAACACAACTTTTTGTCCTCATGTACAACACTCTCTTTTTGTGAGATGACTTTTGACACTGAAATAAATTAACAAAATTTTAATTTCGTCGTCTCATGCTCCCCGGGTCGTATTTTTCACATAAATTGTTTAGGATCTATCGTGTGAACAATTTCCAAATCCTCTGTTTCACTTGACCCCTTCACAAACTCATTGTGCCCTGCACATTGTACATGAATGGTATAATGAAGAATTACCTACACGTGTTTAATTAAAGTAAGATTGATGTCGCACCTGTTCGTGTTGTGTATTGACAAAGTTTCCATCTTCCTCCTCTTTCACTGTTCAGCAGGAAGAGAATTCCATCCTCGATCCCCAGTCGACACATAAATAATGTATGCGAATCTATTGTTGCAATATCCCCCTCCATTGTGATGTGATGGTTTTATTGACAATCTGCGAAAGTGACTGAGAGTGGGCCGGACAATTTCTAAACAGTGGATGAAGGGACGTGGAGATGCATTTAAATTATGTTCATTATACTGTGAATGGATTTCGCCCTCGTTGATCGTGACATTTTAATAGACGAGGGACAATAAAACTAACATCTTCAAAATTGGCTGAAATAAAACTTCAATTTGCATATTTATATTTATATTGACAGCCCATTCATGTGTTAATTGTAGGTATAGCCACTTTACTCCAAACATAGTAGAATGATTGAAATTTTTGGGATGGACAAGAGGCAATAAACACAATCGGACAAAGTTCAAGACGCAATGAATAGTTTCTTCAAAAAACTGTAGTGGACAATTTGGACACATTCTTCCACATAGAAAATAAGCGTCTAATTGACTGTTCGATGAAATTAATGATCAATCATTTGTGGACATTTATCATGGATAAACAATACAAAACTAGCCACCGTTAAATGAGGGGAAAAGTGAGTACAGATAGTAGAGTTGGTTATAATTAAAATATAGCCTTATATATTTTTTATGTATGTGATACCTCCTCACATAAAACTTTTCAACAATTCCTGTGTACATATATGATAAATGAAAGTGTCAAGGAGTTAAATAACTGACATAGTTGTTCCCTTCCGGGATATGTAAGCAAATGTGTGTAAAACCAACAAAGAGCTGAGAGATGTTCACATGAATTGTTGAGCAGTAAAAGTATGTTAACTGAAAAAATTTAGTTTTATCCATCACAACATCTTCACAACCATTTTATATAGTATAGTAGTTAGTCTCAATTATTAGTTGTACACATTCGTTAGACAAATACACCTGTACGAATGGCCAGTTTGACAGTCTCCTACACTTTTAAGAGGTATTACTTGTTCAGGTTTTTAAATGTCTCTTGATCATATTGTTTAAAATCCCATACACTACACAACTGTGGAGATGTTCTTGGATATTTATTGTACTTACATTTATGGCAGGAATGAAAAAAACTCAGGTAATAAATAATTATTATATCACACCTTAACAGATTTCAGATCGCTCGTAAATATTAAGTATTTACATAATGTCTTTGTGTGTGTAGTCATTTCCATTATTTTTATGGACATATGATACATATTATTATTTATAAAAAATTGGACAATACGTGTGCTCCGCCTTGTATTCATGACCTGTCCACATCCTTCCGTTAATATTAAACAGTGATGAGGTAAAATGATGAGTAAGATTACATCATAACAAGAAGAAGTCCTATTGTCTCAACTTCCTAGTTGTCCTTTCTATTTACTCACCTTACATAACATACTCATACAAATGCTTGAGGACAATAAGTTGAGTAAGGGGCTACCTGATGATGTATCACTTATGAGTTTCGGAAACCCATGACCTCCTTTCTCCGATTCTACCCACCAGTGGATGTTACGAAAAGATAGGTCAAGAAATCTCTCTCTAAACGCAAAATGAAAATAGAGGCTGTAGAAGTCGAATTATGTAAAAATTCTACTGCTTGCCATATATCCGAATCAAGTCATTTTATTCTCCTCTTTATAGTTTAATCCTCAATTGTAATGATTATAAGTAGTTGGTCGACATCAAAACAATCAGTTTAACCTATCAACTCGTGTAAGGACCATGCAGAACTACAGCTTCCAAGTTAAACGTTTTTATGCCACACTTGATGGTGAAGAAAAACACAGGAGATTATATAAAGGATGAACTATTTTGGAATTATACTTGGTAGGATATTGTTCATCATCATAACGGCTCAAGATGAACACCCAAATATTTATAATGAGGCTTATAATTTTTCAAATTACATATATTTTTAGTGAGATGTTGTTACAAGTCAACGTTGCCTCAAATTTCACGTTAGGCTGGACTTGAGAGCACGGTTCCTAGCACACGTTTAATATTAATTAAAGATAATGCCAAATTAACCTACAGTGATAGCCCATGGATATGGATGATGTACGGGTATATTGAGACTAACTGCATGAATCAAATTAAGAATCAAATAAGGTTTAATTGGATGCATGGAGCTGCATTGAAAAAATTATGTCAAATAGACAAATACTGTACTCACGAGGATTAGTCTTTTCAGTAGGGAACTACAAGGAATCAACTAAAAGTTGCAAATATTATATGGGGTACTCAAAAAATGCGTTTCAGTATGAATCACAAGTGTTGAAATTTATTGAACAACAGTGAAGTATATTGTGTAACTTTTCCCGGATAAGATTTCCACATTCAACCATATTGTAACATTTCTAACCCAGATTTCTCTAAAAAGATCTTGCCCTCTACATAACTTAGTAATACTATGATGAAGAAATCGTTATATTCCCTCTTAAACTTTTCTTGTTAGTATTATTGTAATGTGTAAATTGTGTAGACTCCGATTGCAAATTATATGTAATACGCATATATACCATCAACTCTTACTATATAACTTGAAATCACTGAACGATTGTTGTGTGTGTGGGACACCCACACTGTGGGTAGACAACTAAAAATTGAACAAGACACACTGAAGGTAGTCATCATTGTCAAACTACAACATTTTTTTTATTGTTAAGATTTTTTCTTCTGATCTACTCTCTCAGAGTCCAAGCCGGTGGTACTCCGCAATATATTAAATTTTTTTTCATTGCTTAGAATAGGAAATTCATGATGAACCAGCTTCAAGTTTTTTCCGTAAAGACTCTGGCACTGTAAATAACATAAAAATTCATTTAGAGAGGAATAACCTATGCAGTAGTATAATAATCATTTAAAAGAGCATAATTACTTTGTGCAGGTGGAGGTCGTGGAACGCCCATGGCGACCTTGAAAGCGTCGTAGATGAACCATTGAGCTGCTGTCAAAGTACCGATCATGATGATCCTAGCAGTGAGACCCTTCCACATTGCAGCGAATCCGAGTTTCTTGACAACATCTCCAACTGAACTTCCCTTAGCTTGATTTAATTTAGAGACGACTGTATCGGCGGGATGAGAGACGATGGCGCAGAAAACACCGGCAATATAACCAGCAGCAAAAGTAACGACTAACTGCTCTCCCTTGGTGCATTGATCACGGGGCTTTGGTACGACATGTCTGTAATTAAGACGAGAAAATAATTATTCATATTCAAAACTTGTGTCAGCGCACTTAACTTTCCACACTGATAATAGAAAAAAAGTAAATATGTACATTGTGATCATCTACTTAACGAAAACAATTTTTAAAATTCTTACTGGTATAACAACTCTACGGTCCGTTCAAAGCAAGCAAACTTCATCATGGTGTATGGAATTTGTCGACACCAGAGAGGTACTAAAGATTTGTAAAATCCACCAAGCCCTTCTTGTTGGTAGATAATTGGAGCCGCTGCTCTCAGAGTGCTAGCAAAACCTAGTATATTACATTAAGGAAAACAATTGCATTAAAACATTAATTACTTAATATTTGAACTGCTGTATCATGATGTTTAAAAATTGAATGACTTACCTGGTTGAGTTTGAACTCGGACCTAGAAAAAGAAAACTAAGGTTAGTGAAAACAACTCAGAGAAGACAACATATTACCTATATCGGATAATTAGTTCTATAGAAGACCCTGAAGATTCGTTAGAAAAAGAAATA
The DNA here is from genome assembly GCA_009870185.1 of Pygmarrhopalites habei. Lineage (NCBI taxonomy): Eukaryota > Metazoa > Arthropoda > Collembola > Symphypleona > Arrhopalitidae > Pygmarrhopalites > Pygmarrhopalites habei. Next base: position 116,433 of record WJFB01000007.1, read on the forward strand.
TAATTTTGTCCGAATTGTGAATGTTTCTGCCTTTTATGAAAAGAGAGGACTCGTTGCATTTAGTCCAAAACCTCAATAATGTAAGACAAAAAATGTATTCACAGTTCAGATGTGTATACTATTGCACACTTATGACTCATTCATTTTTTACTAAAGGGAAAAAATGGATCTAAGGAGCGTGCATTTTCAGACTAAATAAATAAAAGATTTTAGTAAGTAAACTTTAGAAACAATACCTTAACGGCTTCCATAGGACTAAGGGCAATGTCAGCGAAGAATTCGGCTAAAAAAATTTTAAAATATTTTATTTCGTCTCATGATGTGAGAAGGATACTATCCTTGTGACAGGGATTTGTTGTTTAAGTATCACAGCTAATTTAAATTTTAGTTTGCAAAATACCTGATGCTGAAGCAGCTAGGTACAGTCCAGTTCTATAAAGGTACGCATTTTCCTCTCCCAGGAGATCGGCGTAAACAATTTTAAATACTGAAATAACAATAAAGTATTATTATTATATAAGAGAAGTTCAAGAGCTTAATTAACTTCTAGAAAGTCTACTATATAATATATAGTATATTATATTAACTGTATAATATTATGGTAAAGTCATACCTTCATAAAACCCGAACTTGCACAAACCCTGAAAGCAATCAATAATACAAATCACAATTAATCGTCACAAATGCTCTCAAATACTATATAAATATTTCGTTAGTATTACAAAGAAGAAGAAATACCTGCATGGAGTAACCAAAGAATGTTGGAGCCCACCCCTTAGCGAGACCTCTTGCACCTTCTTCTCTAATGGTTACCTAATTATTTTGACGAGAATATAATTTCAATGAATCCTTCTACAGAGTACCCTCAAACATTACAACTCATACAAGGCATATTGACTTACTCTGAACCCATTGACGATGGACTTATACTTTTCAGCATCGACTTGAAGACGACATTTGACCAAATCCAATGGAACCTAAAGGAGTGAATTACGAAACAGATAATTTTACATACATGAAAGGTATTTAAAGTAAGAAACATAGACACCAATAAATTATTATAAAGCTATATTTTTAAAAAAAACACTCACCACGGCTGTGTGAGTGACACCACAAGAGAGAATTCCACCAAGTCCACATAATGCGAAAAATTTGTTGGATCCATATTCACAAGAATACTCCTCTATAAAATAAAAATAAGACTTTGTATAATAAGTATAATTACTTATGCTTCTGTTGTCGCTTTATTAACACTCATCTTGGTAATAATAAAGTATTAATAGCTGCATAGTTAAAAATAGTCTAATTACCTTTTGGTGCAGCTGATGCAAGAGCAATATTTCGTCCAGGAACAATTACGGTGGATTTTGGTAAACCTAATTGATCCCCTGCACTGCATCGTGCCGTTTGAAACGGATTCACGAAGGGAGTGTTTTTGGCCAAATCCAAAAGAGATTGAATCATTTTGCAGTCTGAAAAACAATTAAGTATGATACACAATTAACTTAAGAAGTTGACTACTTTTCAATAGGTCTGGAAAGTGGTCTACACCTTGATTCCACTCGTAGAAATGATATAGAGAGGTAGCTGGGAAACATAAGGATCGAAATTACAAGTACCTGGTGGACGAGAAGTGCCTGGTGATGGGTCCTTTTTAATTATCAAGTTGTGGATCACTCCAGCCCAATCTTACCTCAGCAAAATGGAGACGAAAAAGACCGAATTCAACTTGTGTGTGTGGAAATGGGAACGGCTGTATAATACACACAGTAATACATACGGCCGAGAGCGTCATGTGCTATCTACGTGATCCTTCCACGAGGTCTTTGAAATTCAAATTGACAATTTATTTCGACAACAATTTTTAACTCAATTGTCTCGATTACAAAATCTCTACTTTTACTCTGCAATGATGCTCCCACCAAATTACGCCGCAGCTTCCGGTATTTTTATTTTACACTCGTTTCCATTTGTACAAAATCAATTTTCTATCCAATTCGAGTTATTTAAAACTTTGTTAATACTAATAACTAAGAAATTAATTATTCATTTTGCTTACTTAGATTCTGACGGTGAAGAAAGTCAGCAGACAAGACAAGCCCTGGTCACTCATTCAATTTCCTTTGTTTTAATTGTTGGTTTATTACGAGCAGGTATAAAATCTAAACTTTATAAATTGTACATCGCTTAGTACTATTTAATTATGATTTGATTGTATACGTTCTTACTAAACGCTTATTAGTTGTGTATACGTAGTAGTGTATACGTGATGTAGTGAATCATTACTAATGATTATATGAGCTTTTGCAGTTTTAAAACTGCACTATTTGAAAAATAAGTCACACACAAAGTGTTACTCAGTTGATACTTACTAATATCATATTAGTGCTAAAGTATTCACATACTGCAAATACCTACTTAAATATTTTGTCCATAGAAGTATTTATACTCAGTAATACAGGCTAGTCCTGCATAACTTCTGTGGTATTGTCCTAAGATGTAATTTGTCCATTTTTTCAGCCAAGTACGCTGCAGAGTACGCTGGATACGGCCTGTTAAACAGTGTTCCTGGGACTCCATAATATATACTTACTGAAGAAGATGTTTCAAAGTTTTAATATGTAGTCAAGAAATAAGAAAAAATTGTTCTACTAAAAAATAAGTAAAATGGACGAATAAAAAACAAGTCGGATATAATCGGCTGTTTTATTACAACAGGATGAATCAATCTTTTTTTAATAATAGTATGTTATATAATACAACAATAAGTACGAACTAGAACTACATATTAATAGTTATATGTAACATTAAGACGACCGAATTCAAGAACAACAAACATCGCTTTCTTTATGTCCACACGATTAAATTAAGTTGTCGTAAGCCAAAAATGTAAATCAAAAATCTTTAGGTATGCTTTCATACATAGGGTCTTTTTGGCATTCCTGAATTCAGCCTCAGACTTCCATAGAAATAACAACAATTAATTATCAACTATAATAATTAATTAACCTGTGTATTATTTATTATATTGCACATCATCTATTATTCTGAAAGTGGTACATTAAGACTTAAGTTTTTGCATAATACTCGTCTTACGGCATCCTTCTTCTTACATATAGGTCTAATAAAAACTTAAATGGCTATGTATATTATATATATGTATATAGTAAAATTCGTAAAATTCACGAATTAATTCTTCTTGACCCTAGGAGGTAATTAATTATGTACATTTGGTTCAGTTTTATGTCCACTCAAATTTAAATTTCAAAACAATCACTCATGGTGTCACAATTGTTCCGCATACTTTGATAATTGTTCTTGTGGTGTCAGTACCGAATCATCCGGTTGTAATTGCGGTGAATGACCTAATATATCCATCTGCGATGCTCCCGATCCTGCCACCGTGGGGTGAGGAGAATGCGACGGTGTGGGTGGGTGATGGGGTCGAGGTGATGGCGTAGGCATGGCTCTTGGCGAAGCACTAGGTCCAGAAACTGAGGTTGGAGTTGGACGTCCCATAGGAGACGCAGAGCCAGGTCGTCCAAACCTTTGTTGCTGTAATTGCAGAGCTGCATTACTAATTTGAGAATTTAATTGATTTACATTTGGATTTCCCATTTGTCCCATTATCGGAGACATCCCCTGTGACTGGAGCTGTGTTTGCAAAGTTGAATTATTTCCAGGACCCATTTGATTACCCATCCCTGGATTCATGGAACCTTGCATTTGAGAAATTTGCGGATTACCAGCTCCCATCTGATTAGCACCCATCTGGTTGCCTTGTGAGTAGGCTAGGAACTGCTGCTGTTGACCCTGCTGACCATTACCAACAACCATTGACTGCTGTTGTTGTTGACGTAACAACAATTGTTGTTGAGACAATTGTTGTTGTCTCATCCATTGTTGCTGTTGTTGTTGTTGCTGTGGAGTCAACATTTGGGGTGCTGGGTGTTGTTGCTGTTGCTGTAAGCCATGCTGTTGATGTTGTTGTACCATTCCAACATTTTGTTGACCCATACCTATTTTCAGGTGGACATACAATAATTTTAAAAAATTATTCTCATTATAAAAATTGACTCATATTTGACTTATTTAAAAATTATTATTGAATGTAAATATCTTACCCTGATTTTGAATTATATTAGACTGATGTTGTTGCTGCTGTTGTTGTTGTTGTTGTTGAGGATTCAAAGCTGATGGCATCATATTTTGTCCAGGAGGAGGTCCCTGTTGATGAACTACTGGCCCTTGTCCACCCTGTTGCTGTTGTTGCTGTTGCTGTTGTTGAGCTTGTTGTTGTTGTCTATGCCTTATGAAAGCTGTCATCAGCTGAGGATTTGACTTGAGAATTTGTAGCACTTGTTGTTGCTGCTCAGCTGTGGTAGGAGATCGGAGAGTTTGTAAAAGTTGATGCAGTAACATCTGACCCTGTTGAACTTGTCCTTGACCTTGCGGTTGTCCAACTTGATTACGATTTAATAATCCTGATATATCATACATACAGATTTCATAATATTGACTTATAAATGATACAAAGGCATGGAAATGAAATTAAATGCAAAAAATTTGTAATAATAATATAAATCTCCAGAGATGATGATAATTACATTTATAAGAAATGATTTCAAACTTACCTTGTTGTTGTGACTGTTGTTGTTGTTGTGGTGGCTGTTGCTGCTGTTGGACTTGTTGTTGTTGTAACTGAACTTGAACTTGCTGTTGCTGAGGTTGGACTTGGACTTGTTGTTGCTGCTGAACTTGTTGTGGAACTTGCTGAGGTTGTTGAGGAGTCAATAATTGTTGTTGTTGCTGCTGTTGTTGTTGTGTTTGATTTACTTGCTGTTGTTGTTGTTGAACATTCAGAGCTGATGGCATCATCATATTATTTTGTTGTTGTTGTTGTGGAGGCATAGCATTTGTATTATTAGTTAAGGGAGGACGATTTGGAGGAAGGCCTTGATAACGCTGCTGCATTTGATCCATTCCTGGAAGGCCGTACCGAAGAGGAGCAACTCCTGGTCCTGGTTGTGGAGGTCTTGTTGGAGTTGGACTCATTTGTGGAACAAGTCCCCTATTAAATGGTCCTACATTTGGAGTACCGGGACCAGGATTAGCCATTGGTGTCAAGGGCTGCATCATGTGTTGAGGATGACCAGAAGTTTGAAGAGTTTGTTGTGGTGTTTGGGATAGGTTGGGAGCCATTGTAGGAGCTATCGCTTGTCTCGCAACTTCTTCTTGAACTTGTCGAGCAGCCTAAATTATATTTCAAATTTTGTTGATTATGAAAATTAATGGCCGAATTAATGGCGTAATTTGTGAAACAAGGTAGGAAAACTAGGCAATGTAAACTGATTGAAACCACACTCGGGTAGTGACAATGGGAAGAGAAGGACACACAAGAAATTCGGATTGTTCAGAGGACAAAATTTGCGACTGTAACACGCCAAAAACTCCACACTAATGTGGATGGTAGTTAGTTAGTTACCTGCAATGCTGCCAATGGCGCTCCACCACCAGGTTTGCCTCCAAGATTATTAGCCATCGGCGGTCCAGGCAAAGGCTACGAGTTAAAATAATTTTAATGAAATGAAAGAATTTCTCTGCTAGATATAAGACTTTGATAAGGAGGCGCCTCTTAAGACATTCCTTCTCAAATATCATTGAGTAAATCCTAATCACAATATGAATATGTAAAATCTCAACTCGGGATATGAAAAACTAGTATAGGGGAATAGAGAAAGAAACAGAAGTGAAACATTTTGTTAAATAATGGTACGAAGCTTTAAGTAAAATTATCAAATTCCACAAATAATTTCTATCCAATTCTAGAATAAAATTATTAGTTATAAATTTAGGATTAGTAATAAATAAATTCAATCATATATGTACCTGAGGCTGAGTAGGATTTGGTCGAGCTGGTTGAGGTACAGTAGCTGCTGGAGTTGGAGTCGATGTAGAAGAACCACCACCCATTTGCATCATCATTTGCATTCTTCGTCGTAGAAGCTGACTCTGTTGAAGCCTTTGATGAGCTTGTTGTTGGCTAAGTTTATGCTTGATATTGGCACAGAATGGGACGGGGCATTTTGCTTCTTGACAATGTTTAGCATGATAGCAACAAAGGGCAATGAGTTGCTTACATATTGGACAGCCACCATTTGTTTTCCTTTTGCATACCTGCAATTATTTACATTTTAAAACATTATTAATTGCATACTAACCGAAGGGTAATACGGGTAATTATACAAAGGTAAAATACAAGCATCATATTGATGAAATTGTTGACACTATAAATTTATTTATTTTGCATCTCTATTAGGAGAAAGTAGAGAGAGAGAGAGAGAGAGAGAAAAGGACATACCTTTGCATGAGCAACAACTCGTTTCATTTTGTGACAAGAAGGTAGACGACAATTAGCATCTCTGCATTGACAAGCATGGACAAGGCTGTGTATACATCGCTGTATGGATAATTTCCGAGCCTCCTGAGGATTTGCCTGTTTTTGATCACCAGGTGAAGCACTAGATCCATCATCCAAATCAAAACCAAGTTTATCCATCTTGTGAGGATGACCACACTTTTGGAAGCAGCCAACACACAGATCAAAGTCGTCACAGACGGTACAATGGTATCTGAAACAAAAAATATTATTATTACACACATATCCCCATGAAACTCAATAATGACATGAACAAATCATTACTCTCATTATTTTTCTTTTGTAAAATTTTACGAATTATACAGACAACTAATATTTAGAAATTAAAAGTAAATAAAAGTTAACAAGTGAATATCACTTACCTTGTCTCGACGTGATTCTTGCAGTTATTACAAGTGTACACGAACCTATCCTGGCCCTGATTGTGAAGCTCGTATAACATTGCCATTGTAGAAAACTTGGCTCTTCGTAAGGATGAAAACTCGTAGTGCTTGTCCCTCGCCAGAGTAAGGAATGCGTCTCGACCATCCATTAGATCGCATGTAAGGCAAGGGTCTGGATCTTGGATTGTCTGGAATAAAATATTCATACAAAGTTAAAGATAAGAACTTTTCTCGTCCATCCAAAATACCTATAAATTCCTGTCATACTCAACGTGTCATTCACCCACTATATGTAATAACTCTAGGATAATATATTTAAAATTAAATATGATTCTACTCTTGTATGATTCTGAGCGCAGCCTATCAGTATAACATTAGTAGTACAAGTTACAGGACGTATTACAATAGTCTGTTTCACAAATTTGACTTTATAAATAATTTGTGGTGTACAAAAGTATTACATACTGATCCTACTTTACTCTAGAGTTGAGATCCAAGTTCTTGTGTCATTGTGACAATAAGCATACTACATTTTTATTAACTGTGTGAATCTTATATTGTGAAATTGTCATACCCCTAAAGAAGCAGCAGACTGAGCAGAATGCAACCTTATCACGAAAAAGACTTCTTTGTGCTTTTCCATGGTGGCGAATATCTTCGTGGACAGGTCATTACCAGTTTGAGGTGCGTTTGATTTTTTATTATTAGACTTTCGTTGATTGGCTTTAGACTTGTTTGATTTTTTCGCCTTCTTCTGTCCTTTCTTTTTACCATCTCCAGCAACCTCCATTTCGTCCTGTTACATAAAAATTGAGCAAAGAAACATGACATTATAATAAAATCGCATCAACATTGCACAACAACAAAATCATCATAATGTTTGGAATAAAATTGAAAATAGGTCTATTTGTCCAATCACATTTTCAGGCCAACATACAGTGCTAGCCGCTGCGGCTGCAGCAGCTGCCTCTGCAGCCTCAGCTTGTCTCCTCTTTTCCTCTTGATCCAACTCCTTAATTGATTCTTCCAGCACGTTTGGCCAAAAGTCTCCCTCAAAATAGGGCAACTCTGCAGCCGACGTCAAGTTGTCTTCCATGGCTTGTTTTAATATATCCTAGAATAGAGAAAGTAGAGAAAATTATTATAATATTGTTTTTTAGACACAATAGAATGTAGTGAAAGTAGATATCTAGATTTGAAACAGTATACTTGGAGAATAAGAATAGTTATTTATTTTTGACCCTGGACTTACTTTGTAATCAAGAACGATGCGCTCAATGATACCCTTGTCCAACATCTTTTTGTACCATTCTTGTAATCGTTTTGGTTTGGGAATTTTTTGATCCGTAGGATGACAATGGAAAATGTAGTCATCCCCTTCAGAGGGAGGACAAGCCCATATATGAGCCATCGTATAACCCAATTGCTTGACATATTCCAGGTAACCAAGTAGAATCTCATGGTAGACAGCAGTTCGAAATTGACGAGGTTTGAAAAAATGTACAGAGTCGAGATATGCAATGTACACTCTTCTTGTATTTGGAGTGGGACACTCTGAGCCATATTCTTGTACGTGCATACCGAAGAAACAAACATCAACTCCATCAATATCTTCGAAAGCAAATAATGCCTTGGCCCTGTAGGGAAAAGTCTCATGTAGATCACCAGACTCAACAAATCTATTCTTCATACCCGGTTTCACTTCAACAATTTTATCGGATGAAGAGACAACACGGATATAAACTTCTCCCGCCCCAGCTTCTTTCTTCTTTAAAAAGTTGTTGACTCTAGTCTCAATGTACATTCCTAATTTAGTTGTGGAGAGACGTTTTGCGTTAAATTTATTCTCTTTTCTTTTCGAATTATTGAGTTTTAAACAATTATCACACGTAAATCCTTGGGGCCAAATACAATCCATATGAAGAACGCAAATTTGATGAAGTTTTCGACCACACTCTTGACACTCCACAAATGGTTCTAATTCTAAATGATCATTTTTCATTTCCACAAATTGTTCCTTCTTTATACTTGCTTGAGGTTGAGTAGGATCATCTCCAATTGTGACAGTGTCTTCTTGAATTTCATTGAAGCACTTTTGGCAGTAAGTGTATCGATTTTGGTAAGAGTAGTATTTTGCATCTCTTGGAATGGTACATAACTGCTTACCATAACAACACAGAGTTTGAGGATTGAATGCATACTTTCTTCCACAACAGTAGCCCAAACTCTGCATCACCGGGTCAATTTCAACTTCAAACACTTCTGATAGTTTTGAACAGTAACGATACACCCTGGAAGTCTTACGATTGTAGAGCCAAGCATTGTCAAACATTAACCACACATCTTCAACATACTCCCATGGGTCACGGTACACTCCATTTTCTAAATTTCTTCGGATTGTTGACAAGTCCATAGGTTTCTTGATGATGTCAAAGTAATCTGGAATTCCCAGTGCTGTGGGATCTACAGGTTGTTTGAATGGAAGTGACTCAGGATCTTGACGAATCAATTTCTCAAGAGTAGGCATTAGAGCAGTCCGAAGATCATCTGGTTGAAAGAGGCACTTCTTTTTCGACTCAGAACCAGAAGCGGAACTACTACTACCACCTGCAGCATTAGTTGAAGCAGGTGGAGGTAGAGCTGGAGAGGGATGAGTAGATGATGTAGTAGTGGTTGTAGTTGAAGAAGTAGAAGGTGGAAGAGTAGAAGAAGGTGTTGATGATGGTGTTGGTGGAGGTTCACATTTGATCCCATTATTCCCACTACCAATAATGACATCCGTCGATTCGGAAGTAGTTGACATAGGACTGGACGTTTCCTCCTTGATTTCCTTCTTAACCGTAATATTATTAGCACTCTCGATTAACATAGATTCATCATCTCGATTCTCGGATTTGATTTCTCCATTCGGTTCACGTGGCTCATGTTTTCCCTCACTCATGGCTTCATGGGGAGGGATACTAAGAATTTCCGTTTTAATTTCGACAGCATCTGCTTGACTGGATACCGAGGTTGGAGGATTTACCAAACCCAAACTATCATAACTTGGGCCATTATTAAATGGAATATTGTTATTATTTACTGGTTGTTGGGACAAGGGAGTAGGAGGTTGAGTTGATGAATTTGATGGAGGTTGTTGTTTAATATAATTTTCAAACGACGATTGTTGACTTGATGGTTGTTGTTGCTGTTGTTGTTGTTGCTGCTGTGGAGGTGCTGGTTGCTGTTGTGGAAACATTGGAAATTTCTGAGTGGATGTTGGTACTGTTGTTTGCATATTATTACTAGGGGAAGGCTGTGATAAGGGATTATTACTTGGAGGATTTTGTAAGGGTGAAGTTAAGGATGGTGTCGTTCCTCCGCTCGGCAACGCATACCGTGGACGACTTAAGGGAGTTTGGGGTCTAAGGGGGACTTGTGGAGTGATTTGTGGTTGTTGTTGTTGTGGATTTGTTGGCCTCGGTATCGATTGTGGTTGTTGATTTGCGGCGGCAATTTGTGGTGGTTGTTGTAGCATGGGTTGCTGCTGTTGTTGTTGTTGAGCCTGTTGTTGTTCTTTTCTCTTTTGACGTTTCTCCTCCAGTTCCTTTTGTATCTTGTATATTTTTTCAGCCAAAAGATGATAATATTCTGACCTTGAGTTGGCCGCCTCGTACATGTCGCCCTCAACTTTCTTGGCATAAGCGACTAAGTTGCACATTCGACGATCAAGCATTGCTGCTGGATCTGGTGCTGGAAAGATAGCTTGAACTAATTTATGAACAAGATGATTTCTGAGATCAGGACTTATAGCTTGATGCCATTCTTTTGTGCCTTGCACGGGAGCGGCTGTGACTGAAGTAATTTAAAAAGATAATAATTGAATTAGTTACTAAAATATTACTTATTGAGACATGTTATAATAGTACTACTTAGTAGTAGTGGTAGTATCTATTAAATAATAGTAAATAGTAGAAACTACTATTAATAATAATGGATGATATGAGGTAAAATATACATAGTATATTGATGTCTGATTTTAAAATTTCGTTCATGTCAAAAAACTATTACTAAATTTACATGTCAAAAGTTAAAACTTATTTATTTATTTAAAATTGAACTTACTGCCCGACGCATTTGTCGGTGGATGAATTCCGCTTCCATCGAGACCAAGTAAAATATTAGGATTCCCTCCACCAGGGAAGAGCGGTGAGTGAGCACTTCCGTCATTAGACACTGACGGAGGCTGTGGTGACCTTAACCTAGGAGAAGGCGTTGACGGTGGTGCAGGTTGCGATGGTGGAGGTGGTTGAGGCGCCAGCGACCTCGTAGGTCTTAAAGTAGGAGGATTATTAGGAGTGTTTGGTAAAAGGGTATTATTAGGGGTACTTGGTAGTAGGGAATTATTTGGAGTAGTTGGTAAAAGGGTATTGGGCATATTATTTGGAGCACATGAAATACCTACAACAAAAAAAATGTCAATTGAAGATTAAAATTACTACTACATTAATAGACACACCTTTACAAAGTATTTAAGTAATTCATTTCTATTAATATATCAAAGTTGAACATTAATGATTTGGGATACTTTTTAAAGAAATATATTTGTTTTTAAAAGATTTATACTCACCAAGAGCATCACATGCTCTTTTATATTCTGCGTTATTAACATTGGGAGCTGGATTGGGACTATGCTGAGAAGTCGAATTGCCAACTGGTGGAGTTGCATTCGGTTGATTGGAGTTGACATTGACTCGATTTCTGTCAGTCTGTTTCAGCGGTAAGCAAACTGGACAGTCCAAACGTTGACAATGTTTCCAATGAGAGATAATTTGCCGTGATGATGAACAATGTGTCACAGTGCAGTTCCTACCAGCTTGGCACGTCGTCATATGACTTAATACATTTTTCATCGTTCGGCAATGAGGCAGGGCACACTGTCAAAAATAAAAATTGAAAAAAATGGACACAAAAATATTATTAAAATTCAATAAAATTAGTTAAAGTATGACAAGACCTTCTCTACTCATGTACAAATGTAGTAATACCTCTACTTGTCAAAAGTTTGACAATGACAGTACACATGTACAAAAATATTTATACTACTGTACTAGTGTATCAAAAAGATGTACAAATGTCAACAAAAAAAATTGTTTAGACTTTTACTCTAGCTAAATAAACGTGTAGTAAATGTACGTCATTTAATTAGGGATAATATTATGGCCAAATGATATAGTCAAAACAAAAAAAGTAAACATATTATTGTGTCAAAAGTTACAAGTATCAAAATTTACTCTCAATTTTTAAATTTTCGTCGTGTTGAACGTCACTTTAATCATGTTCAATATGACCACGTGAAAGTGTCAAAACAGAGAAAGGTAAACATGTCATTTTGTCAAGAGAACTAAAGTAGGGTCACATCAAAATTTAACATAAAAACATGAATGGACATTACTTGTCTTTGCTCTCCATTCGCTGCTAGACTTTCCCTTCTCTGACACTTGTGAGCATGGAGCAAAAGCACTAATTGTTGCTGAATGAGTTTTCGTTTTTCAGGATCAGCATTTGACGGAGGTGGAGGAGGTTGTTGTTGTTGCTGTGACGATGGTTGCTGTTGAACTTGTTGTTGTTGCTGCTGCTGAACTTGTTGTGGAACTTGCTGAGGTTGTTGAGGAGTTAATAATTGTTGTTGTTGTGTTTGATTTACCTGCTGTTGTTGCTGTTGTTGATTTACTTGTTGTTGTTGTTGTTGAACATTCAGAGCTGATGGCATCATCATATTATTTTGTTGTTGTTGTGGAGGCATAGCATTTGTATTATTATTTAACGGGGGACGAGTTGGAGGAAGGCCTTGATAACGTTGTTGCATTTGATCCATTCCTGGAAGGTCAACATGACGAAGAGGAGCAACTCCTTGTCCAGGTTGTGGAGGTCTTGTTGGAGTTGGACTCATTTGTGGAACAAGTCCCCTATTAAATGGTCCTACATTTGGAGTACCGGGACCAGGATTGTTGGCCATTGGTGGTGTCAAGGCTTGCATCATAAACAACTGAAATTTTGGCTGTTGATTTTGAATCGGTTGAGGAGGACCGATCAAAATATTTGATGGAGGTTGATCCGAAGAATTCCATGATGGGCCTGACGGTAAAAAGTCTAATTCATCCGGGAGATGTTTTTCAAGGTCAAAAGCGTCGTCGTTTGACGATGATAGCTGTCCGTTGAGTCGGGGTCGCTTGTTGGGCGGCCCTTCTAACTGATCCGCCATCCTCACTTCACATTATAATTTGATATAAAATTTTTAGATTTTATTATGACACCAAATTTTTTTCAAAGACTTTGAATTAACCTACCTTTTATGTCTGACTCGAAAATGGCGTCTGATATTTCGTACAAATCTTTTGGACGGGTGGCCCCATCAAGTTCTCGTCGACTCGTGTTGCATTCCCTCTATGTAGGTGGCGACCACAACCTAACAGAACGTTCGATGCCGAGTCTCAACCTCCCCACACAAAGTCACTTTGTCCAAAATGACAATTAAATCCACTTGCATTAATAATGATGGGAATTTATTAAATAAGTAACACGGAGACTCATCATAATCATCAGAACAACAGCCTGAGGGCCACAAGGTCGAAGAATACGATAGAATTGAGGAGTTCCAGTCAAATATATAGTATTATTGCCACGAATGCGAAATATTTCCTTTTATTTAGCTCAGACTTTTACTTGTATCATGGACATTGTGTGTAAATAGTAAAATATAAGTCTTTTTCCATCTAACAGGGAAGGCAGTCAAGGCTAGTTACTAGATATTTTATTAGCTCAATTTCGTGTACATTTCTTTCCCTCCTCTTTCAAACATGCAATGCTGCAACTCTCTCTCTCTCTCTCTTGCAAATGCAATAAGTAGCAAACGTTTCTCCCCACAACAGAGCACTCTTGAGTGAGTCACTGAGAGGAAAGATGAGAGTATCATTTTAAATTTTTCCCAAGATTTCCCCACTCTTCTCCAATTTCACCCCTCTTCCATATATATACCCACTACTATTCACATTATACAAACTAATAATACAACGAATCCATTTAGGACGAGGGTAAACTGTATATGTATATATATACGCAGTACTACTGGAAGGGGGAAAAAGCTGGGAACGAGATTGATACTTAATTTATCACAAGATAATATAAATGTAAATTTCATTCCATGCACATTCATCTTTACTCCCCCACTACACACACACTCTTGTCCCTCCATTCCCTTTACTCTGAAATCATTATTGCCTCTGTTTCTGTTGTACTGGAAGGAGGATCAGAAGAAGAATACAATATAAATTTTGAAGATATCTTACCTTGTTGATTTTCACACCATATACCCACTGTACTTTCACAAAGGATAAAGTACGGGAATCCAAGTGACGAGGGATCAATATTTATGATGAACCACCAAAATTCCTCTTTCATCCTCTCCTATAATAATAATAATAAAGAAATTATTGGACAGGGGAACGATAAAAAACGATATCCACTTCATATTGGCTCCAATATTTTACACATTATGATACAATACATTATATACCTCAACAGAGCTAGTACACATTATATAGTAGTAGTAGTGTTTATGTATTTTCATCCTCGTGTATTATTGTACAGATATTAGATAGATCACGTTGAAGCTGGTGCGTGTGAATCTTCCTCCTCCTCCTCTTCTGTTCCCTCTCTCTCTGTCTCTTGATAAGAAAAATGAAGTGGAGATTGAGAGTAAAATCTTGTGTGTGAGTAATGACCACATGAATGTAAACATTTGTATATCTGACACTCAGACCTTGTCTCCCGTCCTCTGTATTATACATTATCCCAAAGCTTTTCCCAAGATTACAAGAGGACTAGGACTAAGGTGAAGGCAATTTTTCTCTCTTCTCTTTTCCTCTGTCTCCTCCTGGTCCTCTCGTGAAAAAATCATTGCAGTTCCTCACACTAACCCTCCATATTATTGTACATACAATCCCCATCCTCCATGTGCTACGCACACACACACACACACGACCCCTCTGAACTCTATTCTGAGCTTTTGTCCAGAAACCCAGAAACACTGTACAATATATTACATAGCCGTGTACACAGTACACTGGTAAAGACTGAGGAGAGAGACCAATAATCCAGAAAATCCCAAAGTACCCAAATAGTCCGTTGGATAAGATTCTTGGACAGAGTGTGCTTAAGTATATGAGACGGAGGGAAATGTTTTCTCAATACACATCCCGAACAGGGTAATATTGCGGAAGAGTTCATAGAAAACAGAGCAGAGTACATGTATTAGATGTACATAGCTTGCACCAGTAGCAGAAGAAATGTAGAATTGTTCCAATAATAATTATTCTCATATCGTTTGTCTTGTTTTATCTGTGAACAAGCTGGAAGGAGAGAAGAATATAAATCAGTGGGGGGACAGGTAGAGCCAAGTATATATTATTGTGGTGATGGTGTGTGTGTGTTGTGCGTGTGTGGATGCACATAAAATGTAATGTGGAGAAGGTCTTGATATTGGACGGGTGTGTTGATTGCGTTCACCTTGTCCCAACTCCTCGTAAAAGATTACGGAACAGCCCGCTGTTGTTGTGAAAGAGCCAAAGAACTTCTCTTCACTCCTCCTTTTCACATTTCCTTCTGGTTGGAAGCTCCCTCCAACACACACACACATCCACACGAAAGATTAACTAAAGCCGAAAGGGATGCCTTGAATCTAGAGAAATTCTTTCATTATTATTATTATAGCCTACATCATTGTCCAACTCTTCTCTCTTGTCGAATATTTTCAATGGAATCATCTACACCCTCCACACACACACACACACACACACACACACACAGTAACATGTACACACTACACAAAAGTCCGACATTTTCCTTGTCCGGCTAAAAATCATTCGGATGTGTGATCTACACACAATCCATCCTGATACACAAATACAAGAAGTTTCTTACAAGATTTCTTTGTGATTTGTGACAGAGGGGGATCTCCGAGATTGAATTTTTTTGTGTGAATACACCATTTTGAAAGGATTTTTCTACTTTCTGGAATACAAGACTTGGATGTACAACTACGTCATAGTATGTACTTATAAGTATTGCCAGTTTTTAATCAGTTTTACAAAATTGTACATGCTACATAGTATATTTTGACTATTTATGAGAGTCGGAGATTGAAACTCATCTGGTCTTTATCTTCCCTGTGTGTGTGTAAGTGTGTGTGTGTGTGGTTTGTGTGTTTATTGGAGAAGGAGGGTGCATTTATACTGTGTGTGTGTGCTTGCGTGTGTGTGACATTGGTGGTAGTATGTAGTAGAAGTTACACTCGAAGGGCTTTGTAATGATTCCAGATTATTATTCCCCCATCTTGTTAAACTGCTTACTTTACTTGATTTATGGAAGGAAGGAGGTTTAAATATGAAACTCGTTTCTCCCCTTGATGAGGGCTAATATTACAAGCAATTCTTGTTAATTAAATTTGATTAGGATAGGTGCAGTGGTGGTTGGTGGTGGTGGTAATCTCAAATATCCTTTGTACTCTTTTAATTGGTAATTGGCTAAATCTGGATTTCCCATTCTCGAATATGTCCTACTCACTCTCTAACTACTGGATGTGTGCGTGTGTGTGAGCATCAGTTTCCAGCTATTTTAAGAAAGAGAGTGGAGGGTAATTGTATTTACGAAAGGTCATGCAAGTATCTTGTGTCTTGTTAACTTTCTGTATTGTGTACTTTTTTATATTGGTTTATATTTATTCCTCCTTTGAACATTCTCACCCTCACTTTAGATTGCTTGAAATTATTCATTATTTTTCACACAAAAGGTGAGTCGGTTTATATGCTATTCACTTTAAAACACTCAGTGTGTGTGTGTGTGGTGGGGAAAATTATTTATGTTCCTTCTTGATAGAGAGTCAACCCCTTGGTGGATAAAATCAGAGAGTTGGCATTATTGGTTTCCTCCTAATGACAAGTTCAAGTATACACAAACAAGATGATGTGAATCTGAAGATAAGACTCCAAAATATTATACCAGTTTGGCACTAGTTGATACACACACACAATCACAATACAACCTCCATAAATCTCTGCCCCCCTTCATAACAGTTATTATGTGAGCTTTGAGCTTACCATTCTACATAAAGATGAAGTGTGTGGATTCCTTTCCTCCGGTAAACTAATACAATGTAATAATAACGTGGGCAAAAGCTTTGCGGTTTGCTGACATGTAATCACATAGTATTATACTTCGCTTACACTCCACAGTCATCTCTACTCAATATCTTGTACGAACAACTGAACAGCATATAAGCCCTTGCCCTTCCCCTTTGCAAAACTTTTTTTGGGGAAATATATTAATAAATAGAATTATGTTTAATTAAACTATAACATCCTTAGATTTAGACACATGTCAAAACTTAATAATATGGCTTCATTACCAAGACCTTGAAATAAATTAACTTTTTTTATTTCTCTCTCTTCCTTCTTGTTTTCACTTTCGTCTCAATTCTGACTCAGAACCTACTCACTGTCTCATTATTTTGGTACACAAATAAATTTAAACTAAGTTACAAATTCTATTCATCCTTATCCAATTTTTTTGCAAAATAAAGTTTCTCTCTTGTCAATTTTTATTGTGTAGCCATGACCTAACATAGACTTAATGGGGCTCAAATGATGACGCTTTTGACCTTGAAAAACATCTCCGGGCTGCATTTGAATTTTTACAGGCCAATCACGGATTTCTTTAGCTTTTCCAGCCGATTCAAAATCAATAAAGAAAATTTTTGGATTGTTCAGATTGACTGTGCAAGAAAGAACATGAATGAATGGAAATGAAAAGAAGAATATTTTTTGATTTACGACTGTACGAGTCTCTCTCTCCCTTGACTACTCTGAATCGACCTGTACTCGATCAATTTACTCTCCCCCTCTTTACCACAGTAGTTACGAATATATCCCTTATTATTTTTCGTGAGGCTCTCTCAAAGTTTTTTTTAATTGAAAAATGATATTGCGTGCTGTAATACCTATATTTAAATAAAATTTTCTCTTTACATTATACCCTGTGTATTATTATTAGGGTGAATATTCCCTCCCACATTGATTAAACTGGAGTATACACTACACACACACGTAGGGTAGTGTAGGTAGACACATGTACACAAGTATAATCCATGCGTACTTTACATGTATCGACAAAAAGTTTCTCAATTCAGAGTTTTGAGGAAATATGGGCGTGGAGTCGGAGTTATTGAACCTTTTCCATATCCAACACAAAATGTGTGTACAATAGAATAGAGAGAGAGAGAAAATACCGGAGAAGGGTATAAAAAGAATGGTATGTGTTGCCAGTGTTTTTGTTTTTCACACACACACACAACCACACACACTCTCTCCCTCCCGTTATTTTCCTTGGGATTAGTTTGTGCTTTCACTCTAATTTGGTTGGGAGGAATCAGGAATTGCAAGGGGGAAATTGCAATGAAATTAGCTTAATATGATGCCACAGGCAAAAATATAGAGAGGATCATTACAAAATATTACACTCGCACCCTCACTCTCTCTTTCACTCTTTCTCTGACTACACAAACACAACAAACCACATGTTACGATACTGATAATCGTAACCGTGGACGTGGATGGATACCATATAAATTGAATCATTGGATGCAATAACCCATAATGCATGTGTGTGTGCCCTTCTCTCTCTTTCTCTCTCTCTGTCCGTGTCTAGTGTGTGTGTATTGAGAATTGAGAAGATGAAGGGAAAATCCCAGAGGCACGACGAAAGGCTATTCCATTGTGTAATTGCAGACTTTAGAATCAAATCAGACTGTAACCCATTTATGTCTCTCTCTCTCATTTACTACTACTATATTATACATTAAGTAAGGTGCACACTACCCTGGCCTATCACATCCCAGTCGACCCTACTCAGACTGAATCCTTCATCCAGGAGATGTTTTCCGACTACACTTTCATATTATCTGAAGTACAACGAGGCACAAAAAAAGTTTTGCTGCAAAAACTAGTTTCCCATTTCATTTTCCCTTCCCTTTTGTCTACAACTATCTTTGTGTGTGTGTCTGTCTGTTTCTATGTGACCCTGATCTCCTGGTACGAAAAATCCATTGAAATAATAAAAGGCAATAAAATTGACATTATATTATGATATCATAAAAAGGGGTGAGGGAGGGAGAGAGGAAAAAAATTATATTTTCCAGATTAAATATCTCAAAGTAATTCTTTTCAATCTTTTCCATGTCGATGTGGTTCGAGAGAGAGTGACTTCACCGAAAAACTCGTTTCTCCTATCAATCACTGTTACATAACAACAGCAACATGGAAGTTGACTTTTCGTATGACAAAGACCTTTATGTATATCCACACACACGCACAGTTTGTTACATTCTAGAGTAGCTATACATATACGCACACAATGAGGTAGTACATATTTGAAGGAAGATGAGTTCCGAAATTTGAAAATACTGTATTTTCTGAGAGTGTCAAGTGTCATTCTCTTCTGTCCATACATCATATTGCATGTCTTTTGATTTTTCCACATTAACGCTAGTATAAATAAACTCCTTCAACATCAAAGGGAATGAGTAGACATTCTTTTTCATCCAAAGGATTGTGTGAAGAAGTTGGGGGGAGGAGAAGGAGGGGATAAAAAGAAGAGAGAGAGAGAGAGAGAGAGCTGTCAGAAAAATTACTAACGTGACAAACTTACAGATTCCAGCAAAGTTTCTACACACAAAAGGTGTTTTTTCCCATTCCATTCTACACATTTTCGAAATTCTCTCTCATTCTCCATTCTCTCTCAAAAAAGTTCATCTTAGTTCATATTCAAAACAGGAAGGTAGACATGACAGAGAAACCTTATATGTACATACGGTACACAAGATTGTCATTTCACAAATTATTTTTTTCCCCGTGAATTCCCTGTATGTGTATCCATCCCAGTTTTTATTAGCACTCACGCTAACTGCACAACAATTAATTTTTTATAATAGACTGAGCTACACGGTGTGCCAATCATGTTTTAATATCATAATTAAATTAACATATTTACACACAGTCTCTCTTTTCCAACAAATAAATTCATGGCAAGAATGAAGTGAGACTCTCCAAATAAACTCTACTTGAAAAAGTTGTACAATGAAAATATTCACATTATTGTGAAGCTTCAGACAGACAGACACACGCGCGGACACAGCACAGGTGGAGAAAGTTAATTAGACTATGATAATTTTGATTCAATCATTTCTCTCAACTGCAGCTCCGTTCATACCGACTTGTTTGTGAGAGCAGAGTGGATATTTTGAAAAAAATGAACAAACATTATTTTAAATAATTAACTGTGTTGACGTAGTCATATTTGCAGTAATGTAAATAAACTCAATGTTAATAGTTTTTTAAAGGAGAATTTTTTTATCTCTCCCAACACGCACACACACACACAGTTCAAAAGTGGGAGAAGAGTATGGCTGAGGAAAGACAAGAGATGGTACATAATTTATGTTTACATACTCTGACAGTCTCGAAACCTCGGATAGTACAAGTAGAGTAAACAAGACAAAATAATGTTGTGGTGGATATTTCAAGGAGCCAACTCTTGCTCAAACGTGTCGAGTCTTTCGTACTACTAGTATTATTCGTGTTAGTCTAGTGTCTGCCCAACCCAACTTAATATCAAATAAAGGTGAACCAAGTTCAGACATTCGCGTTAATTTTTTAAGATTAAAATTATTTTTGCTGACCCATGTTACTCTACATCCATTTTACTTATGTATTACTCTGCTGCACATTCTGACGTCTCCGTTCATAATTCAACTGTCCTACCCACACAAACACACACACACACGAGAGTTATGTAATACACAGAATCTCCCCACTAGCCTAAATTAAATTTCCTGAGAGTGAGTGACACTCTCAATTAATTATGAGTACGAGGAAGAATAAACAAAAAAGCTTCTCTTCTCTTCCTCTGTCTCTATGTATAATTTTTTAAGTGCACACAATATTTTTGTCTTAAAAATGTAAATCTCCATTCTCATATCCGTCGGCATTATCATATTTTTGTACTGTCTAATGCCTTACATGGAGGAGACCCCTGAACAGAGTATAATGAAAATGTTGTTGTTGTGGATGCTACAAGGAGAATACAGAACTGTGTGGAGTAAAGTGGAATATTGGAATTTTATTATAAGCTATTTTCCTCTTCATCTCCACTTTTTCCTATATTATCCATGGATTCCATCCAGAATCCCAGGATCTGGGATCCTTTTATTAGAATTTTTGCCTTCTCTCCCAAATCCTTAATCCTTTCTAGATGTGGATGGATGAGACAGTGTCTTTTGTAAAAATTGCAAAATGGGCGGCAGAAGGATGCAGAAAAAAGGATGAGAACAGGAAGGAAGGAATTCTATCCAATTACCCACCTTTTCCGAAAAGAAGGGCAAAACTTTTTTTTTCTATAAAAATCACAGTGTACCTATTGTGTTTGTATACGGTACACACTTTTTTTAAAAGTTTATTCCGTTCCGGTTACTCCTCCGTACATACTCCTATTTACTTGGTTACTCCACAGTTGATGGGTACAAACAAATAGAGTTGAGCTACACGAATTTCCTCCTCCAATATCCCAGAGTTTATAGTCAAAATGTAATGCCAAAATTAACATGCAAGGAGGATGGACGAAGAGAGAGAGAGAGAGACAGCGGAAAGGAAAAAGCTTTACTAGAGTAGAGTAACAAAAAAAAGTTTTTTCCATCTCTCTTTTCCCTTTTCGTCTTGTGTACATTTTGTAAAGTATAATTATAATATAAAGACTGGCGTTGTTGTTGTTGTACTCAACGTTTTTTTATAAAATTCAAAAGGCTGTGTATTACATAACGCCTTTGCCAAAGGAGAGAGAGGAGATGGGAGACCGGTGCGTGCAATTATAAATATATTTGTGTGTGTATCCATGTAGTCAAGGATTAAACTTAATTTTCCATATAGACAAGAGTGGACATAATGTGTTATAGCCAGAGAGAGAGGGAGAGAGAGGACGGTCGTTGGCTTGAGGAGACTGAAACCGTAAAAACTGAGAGTCTTTTGTATTAAAGAGGGCTAATCATGTTGTATACCCCGATGTACAACTAAGGAATACCCAGAGTGGAGAGGAGAGAGTTATACAGAAGATTCTTTCATTTGGTGTTGTTGGCAATTGGTTGTGTGTGTTAGAGTAAATATGGTGAATATGGTGGTGTGTAGGACGGAGTGGATGTACCAAAACAAGATTCTCAAATACTCTGCATATAACACACAAATATACATATTATAGACAACCTTCTTCTTCTTATTCTTGAAGACAGGACCAAAGCCACCATCCTCCTCTCTGTACATTGTACAGAGTACAGAGAGTGTGTGCATGTATTGTGATTTAGTAAACTCTCGACGACTCGTCTGTCTTGATTTGGTCTGTCTTTTCTTGAGTGTGTACAGGGTAGAAGAATAGCCTTGGGGGTGAGAGAAAGAGAGTCGGCAGGGTTGTACACAGACGGATATAACAACACAACACAATCTCAATCCTATATCTAGACGTAAGAGTAGAGAGAGGAGGACTGGAATGAAAATCTGTCTCTGGTTAATAATCGTTGCAACAATATTGAAGATATGAGGAGAGCTATTTCCATTTCCTTTGATGCTGGAGTGAAGGTTGAAGAGGGAGAGAGGGAGACGTCCAGTAAAAAGAAAAGTGTGTACAAGAAGAGGAGAAGAAGGGAAGAGGAGAGGAGAGGGAGAGATGAAATTTAGGAAAAATACTCTCATTTGAGTAAAAGGTAGCAGCTACTACTAGTAGTCCACACGGTGGTTGTTGTTGTTGTTGGTGTCATTAAATATCCGACTCTCACACTGTGGTGTTCTGCTCCCTGTGTTAATACTCTCTCAAGATTTCCACATATAACCACCTACATACATACTACATACAGTACACACACATCCATGTTCTGTGTGTATATATACACAAGTATTTGTGTACACAACCCTAGCCCTGGAAGGAATTGGAATAGGAAAAGGAGATTTCATGTTTTTTTTATACTCACACACAAAGTGTATCTGTAGCAAAAGGGAGTAGTAGAGGTTTTGAAGTACTAAGACCATTGTATGCATATCATCCTTGTATGTATAAGCATATAAAAGTGTGTGTGTGTTGGAGAGAGCAAATACGAGGGGACTCAGCATGGTTTTTGTCTCTATTCATTCCATATAAAGTACCTATAGTCCTCCAAACCCTCCAGTATACCAGAAGAGAGGGAGAGAGAGGGAGGGAGGGAAGGCTGGAGAGTATAAGGGACTGGGAAATAATATGTTGGATTCCGTTGATTTTGAGAGAGAGAAGGGAATCGAGGGCGAGAGAGAGAGAAACGGGAATTTTCGCCTGGCTACCGAAGATGGTTGAAAGAGCTGCGCAAGTAAGTTGAACACACGGGAGCAACCTCTCTCTCTTTCTCATACCAGGCAGGGAGCAGAGAAGGGAAGGGAGTAGTGGATTCAGAGCCGAGTTTTCCGTATATACATCATCATATATAGAATAAAATTCTCTCGTCCTCCTCGTCATTCCAGCAACAGAGTGGTGGTGGTTTGAACACACACACGAACAAATATATACTAGAGAGAGTGAGTGAGGGAAGAAAAGCGAAGGCAGAACTGGCATCACACACACTGTAGCTTGTAGTCGTCCAAGTACAAAAGGGAACTCAACTCTTCTCTATGCTTCTCTCTGACTGTGACTGTGACTCTGTATTTTGTGAACGTGAAGCAGGGAGTGTGTGTGTGTGTGTAGTGGTGGTGTGGAGTGCGTTGTGTTGGAGGAGAAGTACAGCATTAAAAAGCATTGGGTAGGATAGAAAAGGGAACCCCTGTCCCTGGCTTTTTTGGATCCATCGTCAGAGGAAGTGAAGCTTGTCATGACTATCTGCGTGGTCCAAGTCTGAGGAGCTCTCAGTCCGCTTGAACGATCGTGTGGATGGGAGCTGTAGAAGTAGAGGAACATTTGTAGTGTGTTGTGTACATTCTCTCTCTCTCTTGTTCTCCTCATCATCATCCTCTCTTCGTTTTGTCCTCCTCCTCCACCACCACCTCCTCTTCGTCTACGTCTTCGTCGTCGAAAAGGACTGGGTACAAAAGTAGACTCAGGAAATTGTACACGAGACACGACGGTCACGGTGTATGTGTGTGTGGAAAGCCCAAAGGAAGAGAGAATTCAAACAGTTGGAAATAGGATCACAAAGTGTGTGAGGGTGAGAGAGAGTGTATGTGTCACATTGTTTGTCACATCCCCTTTTTTTCAACAAAATTATTCTTGTAATTTTTGAAGAAAAACATCATTTGGAAATATCCTGCAACTACATTGTCTTATTACTCTCAGAGTCTGTTCTCAGTGAACATATCAAAAAATCTCAAAGTGCAAACTTCTTAATGGACCAATACTAAAAAAAAAATACACACTCGTACATATATCTACATACACAGAAGTGTGCACAATCACAAGAACCGTACAAAATTAAATCTGTCACTGTCTTACTTTCATCTTCAAGAGAGAAAAAAAATATCAATATTTAATAGTCAAAAAACTTTTTTCTAATTAGTTTTTCACACAAGGATTTTTCTACTCTTGTAGCCACATGAACTTGATCCACCTGTCAAAGATTCACAATTTTCTCTGACAAGGAGTCATCCTGCACCCTATTCTCTCTCTCTTTTGCATTCAGTGTGATCAACAAGAAAGAAAAGCCTGTCAAAAGTCGTGAACATAATCAATAATATTATTAGCCCAAATCCAACTATATTGTCTCTTTGAGTGAATCAGGATTTTTTAAAAAGAAAAACGTGCTGCTGACAACGTACAACTTGTTACAATACAAGATAATAACATAATATTCTATTTATATACAATATACATACATATTACTTATTTCTCGTAAAACAAGATTTTTCTACCGAAATTTCTATCAAGACATAGCTCATATTTTTCATGACCGGATCATACTGGAGGAAGAAGCATTAGAAAAAAAGGATTTTGTATTCAGCTGTGTTTCTGCCTCTTTCTCTCTTTCGGTGTTTGTGGTGTGTGTGTGTATTGAGTGCGCGTTTTGAAAACCTTATTCTCCCCCGTATATAATATTCTATAATACAATAAATCAAGGCTAAACAGACTTTTTTTTGCTTTTCTCATCAAAAGAAAATAATAAATCAAGTGAAACTGATAGTGTGGCTTTTCATCTGTGCCTTTTGCCTATATTTCCAGGAAGTTGTGTAAAAATACATGGTGTAGCTTTTTTATCTGTCCACTCTTTCTACAAGACACAAAAACACATAAAAAAATAAGAATAGACAACCACCATTCGGATTTAGTAGAACAGTGTCAAGATATTATTATCTCTTCTCCTCCTCCTACACACAAAACCCGCGAACAAATCGTCAGTGTTTCTCAAGCTAATTTTTTTGACAGAAGGACAATGTAAGTAACCCCATTTTTTATAATATTAAAAAAATTTTATATATTATTTTGATGCTACACATTTCTTGTCTCTCTCTCTCTTCCTCTCTTCAAAAGCATAAAAGCAAGTTTATTTATTTTAACTCTACCATTATACAAGTCCATCATCCCTCTTTATGATATTGTCTAAACTATAAACTGTCTTCTCTAACCAATCCTTGTGTACATATACACATGTTACCCAGTACATGTGTATATCTACACAAGAGCACTGTGTGGTAGTTGTGTGAGTAGTAAGACGAGTTTTAAAAAACATGATTTGGTCATGCAAAAGAATTAACTTTGTACTAAACTAGTTATACTATAATGTGTATAAACTGGAGGAATTTTTTTTCTCTTCTCCTCATCCTCCTTTAAACTATTTTTGTTGCCTGGTCTGCTCTTTTTATGATTTTTTGAACAGAGGAATGTTAACTCTACATAGTCAGCTAGCCTTATAACTTGTGTGTGCGTGTGTGTGTGACAGACGGCTTATTTACATAAGGAGGACATGTAAAGGAACATGCCTTGATTCTTGCAGACTTGGTTTTTTTTGTCACATTATTGACATTAGGTATAACACATTTAGCTTGAGCAAAATTTATTTGGGTTTGGTTTTGGTTTAGTTTAAAGTTTTTTTTTTTCTCTCTCTGTATTTTTGTGTATAATATATCGTCGTCCTCTCTCTCTTTCTCTTGTTGGGTCTGTAAAGCTTCTCCTGACTACAACACACACATGCATCAGCAAAAGCACAAGCACAGACAGATCATATTTTTTGTGTTGAAAAAAAAAATATTCAGTGTTAAAAATTTGCCTTATTATTTTTTTTCCTCCTTTGACTTTTGATCTCTTACGTAATTTATTCAGCCACACACCGCCTTCTTCACACACACGTAGTGTACATATTATGATTATCATACGATTCCTCACTGCTCTGTGGTGTGTCAACGGTAGCCGAGCCTAAATTTTCTGGCTGAGACAAACACAATGTGTGCGTATGTGGAGAGGTGTAAATATTCTCAATAAATTATGTGTTTGGTGTGTGGAAGTGTGTGTGTGTGTGGTGTAAATTTGCTTGGCCATCCGTCCATTTTGTCATATAATAATATACGAGTAATATATGTAGCACACGGGAGAGTGTTGTGATCAATGGATTGCGGAACCAATATGGCCTGACTTATTTGAGGACAAGATCGTAAATCATGACAAAAGGTTTTCTTGGCTGCTTTTTTTCTCCTTCCTCTCTCTATCAATAAACTCTCCACGGGAGTAAAGTAGAGTCTGCTGCTGCTGGCGATTTTTGAAGGAATCCTCTTCGATATGTCCAGAGTTAGTGTGGGTGGCATAAAAGAGAGAAAGAGAGACTGGTTTCTGGATTGGCACATGTTCGGAAGTAGCCTGTTGAGCTCGGGTTTTCAGCTGAAAGTCATGGATCTTGGATGTTGGCAAAGTTTCTCTCTGTTGTTTTGTGTGTGTGTGTGTCTGAAAGAGAGGACCTAACCCTATGACTACATATGACTCTCGATTGTATATCTGGATATAATTGTATCCACATTTTCACAACGTGTGTGAGAGAGAGAGAGCAGATTCTCCATGATGTTGTATGGATGATGCGAATCAAATGGCATTACACTACGCTATCATTACTCCTATTATTATTATAGTGGTGATGTGATGTGATTGTGGATGGTGGAGCTTCTGTATTTTATTTGTGCCAGTCATCCAAGACTAAATTTGTCTGCTGTGTGTTAATATGGATATATCTCACTCTCAAAAACTTTTACTCTACACTCTACTGTACTGTGTGTGTGCCAGCCATGCCATGGCATGATAGACTTATTAAATGTCCATCAATCAAATTCAAGTTCCCTCCCGTCCAAAAAATGAATGACAGACGGTTTTCTCTGTGTGTGTTGTCTCGGAGAAAGAATAATCCTCGGATTTTTTCGAAATCGAAAAAATCCGAAAAGTATCCAATCCTTAATGCGTGTGTATTTCACAAGCACAGACTTCAATCCCTGTCAAGATGAGTCATGATCTCTTGTCCCTGTTTTGTTTTTCAACTCCATCCAAATATAAAATTACAAATGACATATTAGTCGAGAGAATTCTCTGTCTCTGTCTTGTATTTTATTTCCTATTTTCCGTTTTAAAAAAGAACATCAAAGAATAGACAGCAGAAGAATCTCTGGCTTATGTTCTTCCCCACACACACGTAGACACACAGCACGTACAGAGTGGTGTGTGTGTGTGTTGTATTATTGGATTTTAATTTGTTAGTCTGTAACCCAAATTTGACGTGATAAAATTCCCCATGCCTCATTCCGTCCGTCTCGTCACTTGACTTGTGTGCTCTCTTTCCCTCTCTCTCTCTTCGTCTGTTCTGTGTGTTCTCATTTAAAAATAAGTATTCCCTGATTTTTCATAATGCCATATATTGAGTCCGCATCCTCTGGTGTCTTCCCTCGTTATTATCAATGAGTCACATCTTGAATATATTTCCCCCATATGTGTTGTTTTATTTTTATTTATTTCCGAGCCTCTTTTCCCCTCATATTCATGACTGCACATACACACACGCTACACATCTTAGTTGAGCATGAAACAAAAATACGCAGACGAAATAACAGTATGTATTCAAATAGAAAAAAAACTGACTGCACACCCTCCTCCTCGCACTGCAAAAGACTGCACGTATATCCTGTCTATTGTATTGTACTTTTGAGTACGCACTCGCAACCTCATGCATTACGTATTTTGTCTGTACATCATAATAATTATTATAGCACGCTCCAGCATATTATCCCGTTTTTTTTGTTTAAAAAGATTGTCTGGTTTGTTGTGTGTATTTTAACTAGCGTGGATTGTGTGGTGTGTTGTGTGTGTGTGTGTGTGGAGATTGAAGATGTATTTTTGTGGTACATAATGATGATGATATTTGTCTGTGAGTGTATAGTGTTTAACTTAAATTTTGTGGCACTCGTACGTCTGCCTGCATGCACAAAAAGATTGTCTTGGTTTTTCTGCACTGCATTTTTGTTCCCCCTTCCTTTGTGCACACACACACAACTCTCTGTCCTTCACTCACTGACAATCTTTCCTGATTGTGACTTGGCAGTTGACAGTGACTGGTAGTCGAGAGACTGGTAGTGGAGAGTGAGAGTGAGTGTGTGTGTGTAGGACAAGGAACAGGATGAGTGATGAAGAGTGAGAATTGATTCGTATTTGCTGAGAACAGAGAGTCTAGCTTCTTCTTTGTGTGGACTTTGTGATTCCAGATGAGTGTAATCCCCTGTGCTGCTGACCTCAAGTATAATTTCTCTCTCGACTCGTCGTCTCATCCACGTCTTCTCTTCTTCATCTCTTCCACCTCCACCTCCTACACGCCAACAGTCACAGGCTTTATAGGAGAGTAGAACGAAATCGAAAATCTCTGTTGTTGTTGTTGTTACACACACAACCACCACCACCACCATCACACCTCTCCTCCTCTCACCCCTCATCTCTACAGTTCTTGACCGCAGAAGGGAGGAGTGAAAAAAACAATCAGATGCATATTGCTTCCTCTCCGCAATTTGCATATCATCGAAAAACTCAGGTGACATGGCTCATGGACATCAAATTCATCTCGTCTAATCAGAGGTAGAGATCATCATGATCATCATATATTCTCTCTCTAAATACCACTCTATATTAACTACCACCGTACATGTATGTCAGTCTGTGTGTGCCTGTGTGTATGTAGTAAAATAACCATCTCGCTGTCCCTAGTCAAATATACTCTCTTGTGATTCCAGAGACGAGATGAGATTTCACTATTGATAATTTTTGAGATAGCATCGTTTTTCCAGTTCGTACGTCAGGCAGAATGTGTGTGTGTCTGTGTACGTCGTCCCCTCCTCATAAGTTCAGACAGATATAATTTGTACTAACAATCTATCATCAGCAACTACTTTTATAATGTAGTCAAAATGTACAAAATACCATTCAGAATGAACGAACGAAATTATTTTATTTCATCTTCCTCTCATCTCTCTCTTTCCCTCTCTCTCTCTCGTTCCGTACGCGGTTGCCCAGACACTCTTTCCCTCTCTTTCTGTATTATTACTATATTATTACAACACGCAAAGTCGAATTCAATTGAGTTTCAAGTCTCTTGCTCTCTTCGTACTTGTATCCTGTACATCACATTCTACAGTACAGTTAATACATATTATTATATGAATAGACCAGTTGAGTGCTCAGCAGTTTTAGGGTTGCTTCTTTTTTTGAAAAAAATCTTTTGCATTATAAATTACTTGTAATTCTGTGTGTGTGTGTGTGTGTAGACGAGAGATGAACAGACCATTAAGACCATTATTATATGGCTGTTCAGGTACTCTCCCTCTCCCTGGTCTGTCTCTCTCTGTGGTGGTGGTGGGGGTATAAATAATAGTGTAATATAGTGGAGTGATGATAGTTTTATACGTGGTTCTATCCATAGTGGAGAGTTTTTTCCTCGTCTTTTCATATAAAATTTAGATTTTGATGGCTGTCTCTTGTGTATAGATGAACTGTGTGTGCTGTACACAGTACACTCTTTTTGCAGTTCTCTTTTTTCCTCGTGTAAAATATAGGCACACACACATCTACATTCTACCTGCACATATTGTTCCCAGGGTGGAGGAAATTAATAATTTGTGGTTGTGTGGTTTTCAAAAGGGGGGGGGGGGGGTGTTGGGATGCCTGCCTAAAAAGGCAAGGATTTATCATCAGTCCTTGTCCTTTAGACATCCATCCGAAATGTGCATCGTTCCACCCTGTCTATACATTGTATTAAACCATATCAGCAGACAATTCCATCCAGGAGGATGAGCCACAGAGAGAATCATATTTACAATTTTTTTGTGTGAAAAATCCTACTTTTGTACACTTGCATCCAGTCAATGTCACTGCATGTGTGTACTTCCCCATGTCTCTATCAATACACACTACACACACACACACACATCATGTCTCATGTCTAGCCTTTGCTTTTCACTGAATTCAGTCAGATGAATCGTTTTTTTTGGAAAGGGAGGGAAAACGATTTTTGTCCTCTTTAACCCTTCACTTTTTTTGTTCGCCCAACTCTCGTCCATCTCTCTCTCTCGCCCCCTCTTTCTATTATATTTTATTTGTTTGAGGAACAAGGTAAAAAATTTTGTAAAAAACAGAGTCAAAAAAGTTTTGTCAAATACTTCAATGGTACATTTTACATGGGATGAAAATGATCAAATCCTTAAATAAGAGATCTAATGGCTAAATTTTATGCACTCTCGAAACCATCTTTTCCTCTATCCATCCATCTGGATTTTTTTCTCTTTTCCTATAATTTGCCACAAACACTTTATAGACACAGAAACCAATGAGGTGAGTGAGTGAACTGTACATACATATGTACGAACGTGGGAATAACGTGAAGTCACTATAAATTGCTCGTCAAATTTTGCAAGAACCATCATCAAGTGTACTCAGACCAAAGACACACCACATTTTCTACGTAATAATACAAAATAGATGTAGGGAAAAACAGCAAGATAGAAAATGAAAAGGAAAAGGTGAATGTGAAAACAAGCTGTAGTCTGTCGAAAACTATCATGTGGGACGTTTATGGATACATTTACAGTCTCTCTTCTTCATATATATAAGGGCATGTACACACACACACACACACACAGGATGTTCGCCATATATTTTGACTTTGATGATGCTCTCTGATTGGAACACTTCTCTTTTACCCTCAACAACAGCAAAGTTCAGAGTCAGAGTCACAATTGACGAGGATGTTGTGGGGTTTGTTGTTGTTTGAGAAATTTTCTATATAAAACACACAGACACACGCACACACACAAGTGATATACATGCATCGTGGTTGTGTCAAGTACTCACCCTATTGTACTGTCTCATGTGTGTGTGTCTGTGAGTGCAGAAGCATCACAAGCATCACGTTCATCATCAATAAATAATGAATAAATTGTATTTCCTCATTCTGGCTCCTCTGTCTGTTGTTGTCGTCTTCCTTGTCATCGTCGTTGTCGTCGTCTCTCCCGGTTTTTGAGACAGCACTTTCATTGTCAGGCTAATATATCCCGTCCTTCTTCATTCTCCTTGCTTTTTCTCTCCATTTTCCCATCTCTCGTTCCCTCGTCTTCCTCTCCCTGTGTTATGTATGTTGTACGTGTATGAAGCATTATTTACAGTTACTCAATAAGACATCATTTTAAGAGTCTCTCTCTATTCTCTCTCCTCATGTTTGCTCAAAAGGAGTAGGAAGGGGGGAGTTAAAAGGGAACTCTATTATATATTATATATACTTGATACCCCTATTGAATGAGTATCAAATACACGAGAGAGAGAGAGAGTTCCATCCTTCACCACAATGTAAATTTGCTATGGATGTCGATACTTGGCATTGATTTGGCTGTCTTGAGTCTTGTGATAGGATAGTTTTCACGATTATTACATTAAACTGAACGGGAGAGGGAGAATGGAGAGTGGAGAAAGGAAGAGAGGTGATGAGATGAGTGGGTGGTTTGGGAATGGGGGCGGATGGTGTGCAAAGTCGAAGGCAGTTCAGAAAAAGCCTTGTACGTGTCGAAATAAAATGCCCGGAAATTTCATGCAGGTCTGTCAGACTCAAACAGTCATAGGATGGCTGGCTTTGGTGACCCGTGGGTTTTTTAGTAGTGAACTAGGAAGTGGAAAAAATAGAGAGAGAGAAAGAGGGTTATTACTTCTCTCTCTCTCTTTTTCACTTGTGTTATATAGCCCACCTCTGCTGTGTGTCTGTGTCTGTGTGTGAGTGGAGTGTGTGTTCGACGACTCTCGACTCTCTAATTTACTTTCAGATACGATATTTTATGGTGGGGCTCCCGAAACAGAGGATAAAAAGAGAAAAGGAGTGAAAGAGGGGAATAGAGAGAGAGAGAGAAGAGTGGAAGTGAGTAGTTCTCTCTCTACTTTTTTATTTTTCATCCGTGTCTCAACGAACTACGTGTTTTGGAGCCATAACTCAGGCTTCGATATTTTCCAAGACTGAACATCATCCATTGAAAACGAGTCTCACCACGTTCTCAACGGATAATTGGCAGGTCATTCTGTTCTTATATTACCGTCCCAAAAAACATTACTTTATCACTCAGATTGAGTTGAACTTGTCGAGAGTTTTTTCCCCTCCTCCTCCTCCACCTTCTCTCTCCTCACCCTTCGACAATATCAATTAGACTACTTTCCTCCCTCTACCCGCTAATCGTCCCCCCGTCCCGAATTTTTTTACCAGTCTCCCTCTCTCTCTGTACACTCTACTATTTTTACGAACGCAACTTTGGAATTTCATTATAAAAGTTGACGTCTTTTGCACTCAGTTAATTAAATATCTTTCTCAGTTTTTTCCCCCTTTCTCTTCCTCTATCTTGACTCCATTTATCCCATTTTACTCTGCGGATGCTGCCAAGTATCTCTCTGCCATTGTTTATCTCTACACACGATACAAAGCTGTACATACCCAATTCCCACACACACACACAATTACGTTGTCCTCAGACTGAATGTCGAGAGTCAAAGTGCACAAATTCACCATCCACAAAAACAGAGGAGAAAAAAGGAGTATAGATTCTACAAAGAAGACTTGAATCATATTTTTATTTTTACACAAATACACAACACAGGATTTTTGTACATGTGTCTTTGTGACTGCAGAGTTTGGATTCACGAGGAAAAAAAACAAAGGGAATGGCCGCAGGAAATTAAAGTGTAGCCAGAAAAAAGTACAAAAGAAGTAGAGAAATGACATTAACTTGATTTCACTCTCTCTCTCTCTCTCTTGCTGCTCTCCTATCTCTCCATATCTCACAACTCTCAAAACTTTGCATCATCAACTGACTGTGTGCGTATCCAAGTTTACATTTTACATGTTTAATCCACTCATCTCTCTCTCTATCTGTGTGTAGAATTGTGTGTGGATTCTTCATCCTCTTTTGTACCCAGGCACATTAGTGCGTATCTGTGTGAAAGTGAAGTTGAGGCTGTTCAGAAAATAAGTTGAAGCTATTCAGAAAATTGACTCATTACGACGCACCAAGCGTGGTAGTGGTGCGTCGATGAGAATTTTTTTCCCTCACACACACACACACACACACACACATTTATCTACCCAACCAATGTACATTACATCCATGAGTACAAAGTGCCTGGTGTACATTGCCTGTTATGTAATGTGTGTGCGTATGTGTGGAGGAGTTTATTCGGAACAGAAGAATGATACACTTGGGAGGAATCACGAGTGTAGACTGTAGACTGCAGAGTGTAGTCGACTTGTCAAATATGCTTGACCAACATGAAGGTTGAACATATTATTTTGTATTTGTCACGGTCACGAATTTACCTGAGCCATCGGAACGGCTGCCAAAGCATCAGTGGAAGTTCAAGCCGAGCGATAAAGAAGGAATAAGAGCAAACGGGAAATATCCTCTCTGACTCTCTCCTTCGTTCCTTCTTCTGTGGTGCCATGTCATTTCAAGAGCAAAAATTTTGTCGTTTTTTTCCCTCCACTTACATGAAAACTGGAGGGAGGTGGAGGAGGAGGAGAGTGCACATCCTCTCCATCTCTCACCCTTGAGTTCTCATCTGTTCCTTCGCCTCTTCTGTATCTATCCCCCATATCAAAGTTTGTGTGTGCCAGGGCTAGTTTCAAATTCTCACATTTTCACAGGAGAAGTGTGTGTGTGGCTGTTCGCTGTAGCTCCTTGGGGTATACTCAGTTTTTTGAACAGACACACACTCACACTAGTGCGAGTACAGCACGCGGTGCAAGTAAGTCTTTTTCTGCTCCTGCGAGTCTTTCTCTTGATGTACAAGACATCTATATATAATTTATATTGAAGTAATGCATCTCTGCATCCACATTATGTGAGTGAAGGAGGGAGGGAGGGTGTGTGTGTCTGGAGGAGGGAGGGAGGATTCACAGGAAATACAAGTTGTACGTATATGGGGGACTCTGTCACAGAGTTTGGATATGGACGATGGTGTACGTAAAAAAGGAATTCGTGTGTAAAATTCAATTTTGCTATATCCGAGGGGAAGTGAAGCCATTATATGAACTCTTCTTCTCTGTCTGAAAGAAGAAGACTGGCGTGTATACCTACTGAACGTATTTAACTGTCTTCAGAATAGTTGAGATATGGATATAGAATTTTGTGGATGTAAGGGTGGACTGGGTATATGAGAAACAATTGATTCCCTCACCTCCCTTGCTATTTATTCCCCTCTCCATCATCTCATGTATTATAGAAAACCTACTTGATATACTTCTCCCTCCTCCCAACCCATGCATCTTGGAGAATACCGATCAAACTAACATTATATTGTCATGTAAAACCTTCTATGACTCTTTTTCTCTGGGTGTGTGTGTGTCTCTGTCTTCGACGACGATGTGCACACAAGTATAAGAAAATGTACAAATGGAGTGAACTCGGATAGTGATAGAAAGAGAAACTGGTTGCAGCTCCATATGTTTCCATTTGATATCCTCCACACACACACACATAGGTACAGTATAAGTTGGATTAAATAAAGCTTCCACTCTCTCACGTTAAACTACCTAATTTTGGCCACGCTAGAAACCACCCGAGTGTGACTAATCTTTATGTGCTGATATTTTATGTGGATGGCAGGATTTTATTTATAATTCAGTAGTTGACAATAGTTGTATGTGTGTGTGCTAGGTGTATACGCAGTGTTTGTGTGTGTGTGTCTTTTGGCCTACATACTCAAAATAGTCCCTCATGAGCGGCTGCCATCCCATCCCATGCTATGAAGTCATTGGGTATGAGAAACAATGTCCTCGGAGCTCCTCCATAATGTATTTGTCTTATCGGTAATCAGGAAAAGGAGTAAGGCTTCTTCATAATAGCGCATAGCCCACAGTGTGTATATCCCACCCCACACACATACACATATACACCCCACACTTAATGAACAGTTTAACTTAATGTCTGACTGACAAAGGAGAATGTCATCTTAGTAGTGTGTGATACATACTCATAAAATCTGTATTAATGTGTGTGTCTGGATATGACATCATTTATTCATCGTTTATCGATCCTATTCCTCACCAACAACGAAAGAGAGAGAGAGAGAGAGAGTTGCAAGGAAGGGGAGGCGGTACATTTATTTATTCACTTGTAATTATTATAGTGTTAGTAGCATTTCTACACAACATTCAGAAAAGACGTATGTTACATTATATTGTGAGTACAAAAGCAAGTCTTGGAATTTATTTAACTAAAAAATTTTATGAATGCTGAGACTCAGACACACACACATGCACACACAAAGCTTTTATGTATTCCATGCAACGACTGCTTAAGCTATTAGCCATTGTTCTTGAACGGATTTTGCTGATGATGAAGTTTCATTCATGTGAGACAGTCCTAGTTATTTATGTGTGAGTGAGTGAGTGTACGTGTTTGAGTGTTGTTGCGTGTGTCTCCGAGAAATGGAGTTTGTTAATTATGAGTGTGTGTGAAAGTAAAGTTTAGTGGGCGTGTGTCTTGCAGTTTAAGTGTAGTTGGAGATTGTGGGGCTATTTATGGTTTATGAGATGAGATTGAGATGTAAGGAGGGAGAGAGAAGAACAAGAAGCTCGGCTTCTTGAATAATAGCCAATCTCTCTAATGATATTAAAAGTGATCACCATTCATGGTGAGAGTACAAGCACAGACACACACACCACCACTACCAGCATCGACTTGATTCGATTCGCGTTGATGAGAATGGAAGAGCTGTATCGTATCGGTTCTTCCACCATCATCATCGTCATTATTGTCCGGGATTCAGTTTATATGGTGTAGACTCTTCTCTATCCCATATAATTCACATAATAAACCAATTACTATTATTAATGTGCAAATGGGCAACGGGTGGACTCTTTACATGTATGTGTGTGTGTGCTATTCTCATTCTCATATCTGTCAAAATTGATGCTCACCCCCTTCCAGCACTAAACAGCTGTGTGTAGTCATCGCCAATCCAATTGTCATTGTACAGTACATTGTACATGCTACACACAATGTGTATGGCTGCTGGCCAATAATGATGACCAACTGAGTGTATTAAAAAGATTAAACTCTACTCACATTGTCTACACACACTCAGTTCAAATTCACACTTCAGAGAGAGTCTGAGCCTGGAGAGACAGAGAGAGAGAGGGCGGCCAAATAACAAATTGTGTTTCAAATTGATATTTAGTTGGTTCTTCGCCCTGCGAACTGGGTGAGTTACAAACTGATGATGATGATGTGTTGATGTTCCACACACAACATTTAAGCTTGATGAATACATTTTGCTTTTATTGAATTATCTCCTGGACAGAAAGGGAGGGAGTCGGTGACTCGTTACAAACTTTGTTTATACACACACGGAGAGAGAGTGAGAGAGGAGTGTGTGTGAAAGTGAATGTGTACAGAGTACAGATGAAGGAATTTATGGAGTTGATTGCACATGGTTGAAATCTCATCTGTGATTGTGAGCAAGGCATGGCGATCTATAATGTCCGTATCTCTATCTCTGAATTTTATGGCATGCCTTCGTCCATCCCTTCTCATCTCCTCTCCGCTCGTCTCCCAGAGAGTATGGCATATATCATTTGTCCAAACTTTTGATATTGTCTGGATGACAGGACAGAATTTCCCATATAAAGAGTTCTCCGCAAAAAATGTTCGTACAAACCGTTACGACTAAATACATGCTTTTTAAATGGAAGACGCTGTTTCGAAGGTGAAGTGCATAGTGCATCACGTTGAGATGATGATGGCATGAGTATATTTAAAAAATAGGGAGGATGATCCAAAGAGATGATTTTTGATGATTGTGTTGTTAGAGAAACCTTCTACTTGATCAGAGTAGAAGTGTGTGAGTGGGTTGAATGTACCTGTACGCTTTGTGTGATTACTAAATTTGCATTTTGAAATATTATTTTTTTGCAGGAATGCAGCGGTGCCCTTACTTGGCTGAGATGAAAGAGCGATTTTGGCGTAGTAATAACAACGGAAACGAAAATAAGAGATTGACAGATGACGAAGGAGATGAACTTCTCAAGTCTGTAGCAATGACGACGAAAAGTAAGCAATCGACAATCGCCCGCCTGGCCCAGCCAGAGCCTGATGAACCCGATGAGACGTTGGCTATGCTCCCGCCACCGGCTGCACTCCCCACTTCAATCCCCCCACCCCCACAGTCCGTGACGACCGTTGTCAAGGCAAGTGTTGGATTTTAACACTCTTTTTCTATCTCTCATTATTACCATACCCACACACACAATATTACGACCATTGTTTTTATGACTCCACTCGTTTACCCACATGTACTCACCTTCACCCTACATACCAGATAGCACGGGCAATAATGTAAGGAATTATTTCCTGAACAACAATAACATTTCATGATATATGGAAGGGAGGGAGGAGAGAAGTGACCACGCAATTACGGTCCTACACACACGCAATTTTCCCTGCTGTTCATTGTGCAAGCTCTGATTTATATAATATTAATATCCTGGTGTGAGGAAAGTGCAGGCTCAGGTTCAGGCTTAAACCCCTACTCTAAAGATTGTTTTAGCGAAGGCGTGTGTGCATTCACACACACACGCACACACACTCTCTCTCTCATCTCCTATGAGAATCTCATAAAGTTTTGAAATGTGAGCGGCTGTGTTTTTGCCGTCGCCCGAGCCATTCCCATTCCTACTGCCGACATACAAACACACACACACACAAGGAACTTCTTTTAAAGTTCATGGGTGTCTGCCTTACTCTTAAAGACCAACAACTTGGTAAATTATACCGAGAGAGAGAGAGAGAGGGAAAAGATGTATACTATGTAAAGTCAAGAAAAAAATGGTACGCACGAGGGAAAAGCACATAACGTTCGTTAAGGTCGTTATAGTAGGAAGAATCCTTTCTCCGTATTTAAAGAGTAATATTAAAGAACTTGTATATATGCAAAATCCACACGTGTCCGTCTGTCATTTATATTAAATAGTGAAAAGAAACCAAAAACTCATATTCCCCTTCCCCTCTGTCTTTGTCCCTGTGTCTATGTCCCTCCCCTTGATTTCCGTACAAGAACTCAAAATGGAAAATTATTGATTTTAGTCTGTCATTAATTTGGTCGTAAATGTGGGAGTTTTTCCTCCTTCCCCTCCTCCTAAACGAATACTCTCAAAAATTTGGAGGCGGGGAGGGAGGGGGACAGAAGCCGCAAAAAAACTACCCTATCTCCAAAACCATATATTATATTGTAGGGTATTTGTTGAATGGAGTCAGCAGTAGCACACACACACGAGTTTTAGTGTCTTATTTATCCTTATTAGGACTATCCTTCAATATAAAATGTATGCATTCCATTCTCTACTAGATTGATAGTCTTTTTAGTCCATCTCTTTATCTCTGTCTGTCTCCTTCCTCAGTCCTCAGTCCTTTTCTCTCTCTCTCTCTCTCTCAGTCTCTTTCTCCAGAAACAGGAACGGACTACTAATAAACTTTGTGTCCGTATTAACTTTTGGCTGCTCATAATTTTCTCTTTTATTCTGCCTGCGTATCTCTACATGTACACTGCCTTAATACCCCATTCTATCCCATTTTTGCTTGGGACGACGGAAGGAGCCAAAAGAGACGAGGAATCCAAGACCAAATACACATTACACAGTTACACCCAAAAAACTAGTTACAGCCTACAGTACAAGAGTTTATATTGTCGGAATATAAAATATAGAGACAGACACAAAGAAAGAGAGAATAAGAGAGAGAGAGAGAGAGAGAGAGACGATGGCTCTGTGGATTGTGAATTACAACACTAGAGGTTCATCATGAGTCATTTTTTGATGTCTTTCCCTGCATGTTCTGCGATCGATTGGTTTCCTCGGTCGGTCGGTCTCATGAGGGAACCTTCCACATGTACATATATACACACACACAGACACTGTGCTCACATCCAGCCCGAAAACTGAAAAGTATGGGGCTACATGTCGGGGCCGGGAGGAGTGTTCATGCCGTCCCAACTCTTGAAACCACGTAACACACGTAAAAAGGAACTAGTAATGTTTTTGGAGAGTTGGATAGAAGCCCCTATCCTGGTTCCTTCCTTCTCTCCTAGTTACTAGTAGTTCCTGTTCGGAACACTATGCTCCTGTCTGTCTCCTTCCACACACACCGACTTCCCCGATAAGACCTAGACACCCGGACCCCAACACACACACACAAGACAGGAGGGTTGTGGATATATATTATTATGTATAGGTACTCCTCTTTCGCCTTGACGATTTCAAATATTCAGA
Source organism: Pygmarrhopalites habei (assembly GCA_009870185.1). Lineage (NCBI taxonomy): Eukaryota > Metazoa > Arthropoda > Collembola > Symphypleona > Arrhopalitidae > Pygmarrhopalites > Pygmarrhopalites habei. Next base: position 156,145 of record WJFB01000007.1, read on the forward strand.
CCCCTCTCTGTCTGCCCTGTTCCACTCCCTACTTAGCATATTATTTTATTCTGACTGTGTGACTGTGGCTGTGTGTGTGTGTGTGTGTGTGTGTGTGTGTGTACGTGCTATGCTCCGGCTGTGGACAACAAACCTTTTTTTCAAATCGTGTCACGTGCTCCCTAAATTTTATACTGGCCCCCTGTTCATTCCTCCTATTATTATCGTGGAAAATTTCGGAATATAAAACGCTTGTCCGTATGTGGCTGTTCTATATAATAAATATAGAGTGATGTGAATCAGACACACACTCGTCCACACAGACAAGAGTGCCACACTACAGACACACACACACACACACTCCTCCTCACCCACCAGCCATTCCATTTTATTCTATTCATCCTCTAAACTGCCGACTTGTAATCGCTTGCGTACGGTTCAGCACAACGTCAATGTCATTCCCATTTTCTCCAGATCTTTCCCCACAGAGAAAAAATCCGGACACACAAAAGTTTTTGGCCATAATGCAATAGTCAGTATCTATAAGGCTAATCGCAAGTCGTCCAAGTCCCCGTTTTTTTGACTATAATAAGATGAGACGCGTGTGTGTTGGGCTGTTGGTAGCTGAGGATACAACTACCAATACAAAGACTGTTTGATTTTCCTGGCTTTTCTCCTTGATATTTCTTTTGGGGTCTTGGATTCTGGAGGAGCTACGCATATAATACGCATCAAGCATACACAATGCGAGGAGCAAACTAGAAAACTGGAGGCTTAACTTTCTGCTTATCGAATTGAATCGAGATTTTCTATAATAGAAATAGAAAGAGGAACAAGATAAATCAATACACGTATACACACACACACCATCCATTTTGTATTCACTCAAAAGAACGTACATACTTTCTTGCACAGTAGTCATTGTCTGTGTGAATGCATATCAAGTGATGATGGTTGCTCTTTTTCACAAAGTTTCGATTCGTCTAGATTGTGTAAGCCAAGAGCTGCCAAAAGTACATTAATGTCTCCTCCTCTTCGAGCCTCACAATATACAATATACACAATATTAATATATAAAGAGATGGAGACAGTTTAGAACGGTGCATTGTGGACGAGAGTGAAAGTCGTGAATCATACTTACTTACTGGCACATGCACAGTCACAATAATATATCTGCATTATATAATTTCATATACTGTGAGAAGTTCTCCATTAGACAGTCTGTTGTGCACAGTCTGAGAGATACACACACACGCTCAATAGAAAGAGAGAGAGACACGAGAGAGGGAGAGGCCATGTGTATATTTTTCGAACACGGAAAGCATTTCCTGCATGGATTTTCATGGACTCAGGAAACGAAACTGCACACACACACATGTCTCTCCTTACATTACATAATATTCCGTACAGACACACACACGTACACATGACGGGGAGGAGGAGGAGGTTAGATAATAATCTGTTGGACTTCAAAACAGGTGAATTTGTTTTTTTCCCTGCTCACCAAGGGATTTCCTCAGAGTCGTGCTTCGCCTACGAAACTCAGGGAGAATGTCCGCCCTTGAATATCAACTCTCTCTCTCTGTAGTCTCCCTTCACCTTTCATGTACCCTTCCCTTGGCACGAGGCAAAGGGGAACCACGTACGCACTCCATTCCAGGAAGACAATATACACATCATGAAATTGGAACTGTATAAATGTACAAGGAAATTTTTTGATTCTATTCAATCCCACATTTACTTCCATGTAATGTACATAACGTACACACATTAGACTGATAAATCCAGGACTGTCCTACACACCGAGAAACCAATTCCTTTGGCCTCATTAAGGACACACACAGGGAATAACCCCAGTTTGTATTTACTTTTCCCTTCTACACTCTCGTCATTTCAAATTCTTGGATGGTCATACGAGTCTCTGATTTATCTCCTGACTTTCCATGAGATCACAACCCTTTCCCTCTCCCTCCTTTTCTCTCTCCCATTCTCTCTGGGTGGAAGTCTAAATCTGGGAGACAGTGATTGGGATGGTGGAAAACTGGAAATTAAATTTTGTGAACATATATACAGTATCTAACAAGTCAGTGTGAAGTTGGAGCTGCTGTTGAACATAATTTCCATTTTAATAGTACACTTCCTCTTACACACACACTTCCATCCTCCTCATCTCTCCCTCTCTCTCTCTCTCGCCTCCGCCTCCTCCAAGACAGACACTCTAAACACTCAACAGACTAATCTACTCAACTTTCTCCCTCACAATATATGTCTGCGGAAATACGGAGAGAGAGAGAGAGAGAGAGAGAGAGAGTGAAAGGAATTTGCATGAACATCAACTCTTGGATGATAATAATGAATAGAATGACATTGTAATACATTTTTGTAAGCAAGTCTCTCCTTGCCATTTTGAATTGAGGACGTGTTATGAGGAGAGGACGACGAGTGAGACTCTCCAGGATACACACCGTTTTATATTCCATTCAGATAAGACTCTCTCCACTTTTTTCCTATGACCCATTCAATCTGTATTGGAATTGGCCTGGAGGAGAAGGAGGTGTTCGTGTATGTGTGTGTGTACTCATGTGCTAGGTTCTTGAGTATGCTAGTAACGTAAAATGGATTTTTATAGATTATTCCCTCAACTACAAGCGAAACAAGTCTTTGCTTATTGACTCGTAAAATCCAGGAACTTCACACACACTCACTCTCCAGTCTTCAAAAATTGTCGACAATTTCACGCTCTCTTCGATACGAATGACAGCTTCAAATTCATATTATGGAAATTAAATTTTTTTTCTGGGCTAATCGTCCCCATACACAGTTTAATCATTAAACTTTTAATCGTTCCGGATTGGGAGAGTGTACATTGTTGTAGAGGTATATACGCTTATATATATATATAGTGTGTACATACATACAGACACACACCATGAAGTTCCAACTTTGACGACTAGGGGAGCAATGGACTGGGCAATGAAAGAGAGAGGAGGGAGAACAATTTTACTATTATGTTTGTTCTAATACCATTAACGCTGTCATTGGAGTTGGACAGGTGACAGGGACTAATTATTAATTCATACGTGTGGACTAGAGAGAGAACTGCACCCTTCAAAGGGAAAAGGGATGAAACTAATTTAAAATTTAAAGAGTAAAGAGTCAAGCCTTGACTCTTCAACGAAAATTGTAGGGGAAATACAATTATCTTTGTTTGTGGGAGGGAAGGGAAGGGTCGCTAGAATGTGTCCCTCGTTGTAAAATTTAAAACTTTAAAGATCATTGAAAGTTCTCTCTCTCTTTCTCTCTACAACTCTCTACAGTATAAAACCCTCAGTTTTGGAACGTAGTCCCTCATTTTATTACGGTTAGTTTTCTTCGTTTCTATTATTTAAATCCGGTAGGTCGAGTCGAGTGTGGCAATCCTTTAAACTTCATAAATAAATAAATTAAATGATCCCCATTAATGCTCCAACTTGTCCGTGTGTTTAGCTAGTACAAAGATTTGAGGTTATAAGGTAAACGTGGGTGCGTGTGTGTGTGTGTTGAAGACTGTGAGACGACATTTAACAGCATGAGAATTACCGAGAGGAAATTAGTCGACCAAGATTTTTCTTCCCTTCCTTCCTCGTCTTCTCACTATCCCTGAAAATTTAGGGCTAACAAAAGCACACACACAAACACTAGAGGCGACTAATTGACCTGGAGAAACACGTTCTCCTCCAACCCGATGACTCCCGTCTTTGTTCATTTAGAAAGGAGGAGGAGGGGAGGAATGAGTGAGAAAACTACTAAAAAATAACTGACAGCCCGTTGTTGTAGACACTTATTGTAGTTATGTCAGCTTGAAATAACTTTCATCCATTTTAGAAGCAGGGAGAGAGGAGGAGAAAGAGGAGGTAGAGTAGACCAGGGTGCAGTCCCCATTGATGATGGCTATGGTTTATTGTTATACCACTTAATTGCTTGTGTCGAACTTAAAAAATCTCAACCCCCTTCTCTCTCTCCTTTACGTCTTTACGGATGAATTTCCGGACGAAGAAGATTAATCGTTCCAAACAAAATGGCTAAAAGTCATGTCCTATAAAAAAACACCCCCTTAGTTGAAGACTTACCTCCCCTCTTTTCTAATGCAAGTTTTCCTCCTTTAATGGTTTCTTCTCACAAATCCTGGGCTCGTTTAAAAAAATCACACAAAAATGAGGAGAGACGACGAAAGAGGAGAGGAGAGAGGAAAATAATGGCAAGTGCAAAAGATGGGGGAGGAAACTCTAATTTCAACGGGTTTTTGGGCTTGGCAAAATTTATTTTCTCTTCTTCTCTTCCTTCCTCCCTCCTTCTTCCTTGAAACACACTGCTTTTCCGACGCCAGACATTGTAAGTAGTTTTTTTCTCCTCCTCCTCTTTTCTCTCAACATACTGAGATGTTATCATGGGCCACCAAATTAGAGTTCCCTTTGTACACCCTCCCTTTCTCTCTCTCTCTAATGTAGGGAAAGTGACGAGGACCGCTTTTTGCTCCCTTTGTTATGACTACAGAGAGAGTGAGAGTGTTAGTACAGAAAGGCGATATGGTAGAATGACATTTTGCAATTTAGCAGTGTGTACAAGTTCACAAAAGCCCGAGTTATTACATAGTATTGTGAGGAGCGCATACGTTTTATGTGGTGCGTGCTGCCTGAGATTATATCATGAAACAGTGTAATGAAAGTGTAAAAAAAGGACAACATGTACCTTAATAATAATCATTATAATTTTTTCTCTTTCTCTCTCTCTCTCTTCACTCACACAGTAATTAATTACAAATGTGCTTGGGTGATGTGTGTGAGAGTCGGGGGTGATGTGTGTGAGAGTCGGGTCATCAAATTTAATGACGGCATAATGAATGAATTTTTTCTCTCTTCTAATATGTGTAATGATGACTGGGTAATAATAATAAAATTGTATTTTGCAATTTTTGCACACAGGTAAAACCTGACGGGACTGGACGAACAGTTGCGACGGCGGGTGGCGGAGGAGATCGTCCACCCTCGTTCATATGGTTCCAACAACCCTCCATGCAGAAATGGTGTTGCAATTATGCAGGAAAATTCCCCAAGAATGCCAAGTAAGTTTGAATTTTGCATGTTCCATTTCCTCCCATCACAATCATCCTCCTCCTAGAATACAATGGGTATTTTCTCCCTCTTTGACTCCGGATGACAATTTTGTCACAGCTGTGTGACTGTGTGACTGTGTGTGTGTGCTACATACCTTGATATTTTCCAAGACGTTGACTCTCACACTCCCAACTTCTTCCTCCCCGTCACTTCCGCCGAGAAAGTAATCTTGTTAAAGTTCATTAACGGAGCAATCAGTAGAATATTCACAAAGAAAATTAAAGAGGAAGTAGTGTTGGGGGAGAGAAGGGGAGAGAGAGTGAGAGTGCTCACTCTCTCGTTCTCTCCAGAAAATGCAGCCAGAGTCAATTACCGTGTACCAAAGAGAAGGCTGGAACACAATAGACTGAGAGTCGTACATGTAGACTCCCCACACACTCCATATAAACACAGACACAATATAAAAACCTCTCGCAAACTGCCTGACGCGTACATTAACGCATGTCTAAGATAAAATAGCTCCTCTCCCCCTCCCTCCGTTTGCAAACTCTAAATACAAATACATATAACATGCATAAGCACTCTGGGGCTGTAGTGCATAATGTATTATTATGGTGTATCATTTATAGAAACTAAAGGAAGTTAACTCGAAATGCTTAAATATTTGATGGAAAATCCTAATCGTCTAATGCTAGAGTCTATTCACCTCCCCTTCATGCTGTGTGTGTCTGTACGTACATAGGGGCACAATTATAGAGAAATGTGAATTGTAGTGGTCCTCCTGGGGTTACATACTTAAGTGTGCAGGGGAGGAAGGTCGCAAATACATGCATATATCTATAAACGTGTATGTAGAGAGGAAGTAAGTCCCTATATGCAATAAAAAGGGGGAGAGATACATAAGATTTTGACTACGCATGTTGACGGAGTTGACGGTCGGTCGTCTGGCTGGACTTGGCGCCACGAATTACGGGAAATGCTTGAATATTGTCTTCATTAAGGTTTGGAAAGACAAGAGGCAACAAATGTGGAGGACTGGAATGGGACGCGGTTTTGACTCAACTACTGTACTACACTCGGAGGAATTACCCTGGTTGGTTGGTTGGTCACTTTTGACTACAGACCATCACAGCAGAGAGCAGAGGCTTTGTAGAGTTCTTGTGATGGTCTGGTCTGGTGGTCAGTCCTTTGGAAAAACTTTCCCCTCTCCTCGGCCACCACTCGACGACCACGGGAATCTTTGTTTCCTTCGTTTAAATCCAATTTTTCCCTTCAACTTTTTTGGGTGCCCAAAAACCAAAGCTTGGGCTATTGCCACTGCTATTCCCATTCCCCATTGCTATGCCATGCCACTGTACATAAATGTGTGTTTGTCTCACTCTCTTTCTCTCTCTCTCTCTTTCTGTATTTGGTATGAGAAAAAGGCTTTTCTCTTCTAGTCACGCAACACTCGAGGAAAATGTAATCGATCGCCTTTGTATATTCTCCTACCCTTCGTTTCATACACACATACACGGCTGGCTAGTGTGTGTGTGTGGACTGTGGAGGTAGAAAAGAGTGAACGAACACACACTGGGAGAAATGAACGCTTTGAACTGGGAAATGTGAGTGTATGGAGGTTTTCTTTATGTCAGTCATTATTCTGTGGAGAGACAAGGATAAGAGCGTTGGTCACCTTTCGTACTTTGTGATTGGTTCCGTTGTTCAAATTCACTCTCTGCTTCGTTTCTTTTTCTCTAAAAAAAGGAAAAATATTCAGTCAGCGTCTCGTGTACATACGGGAAAGGAGGGAAAAATATTTTTTTGTGTTGTTGTTGTTTGTTGGTGTCTCCACAAATGAAGACTAGGATTCCTTAGAAGTTTTCTCCCATCTCTTTTTTCTCCCTCTCACTCTCAATTTTCTCTACCAGTGGGAAGTAAAGGAAAGTGGGCAGACTAAACCAAAGGAAAAACCTACACACACAACACATATCCTGATTAAATGGAGGACAACAACAAGGAAGAAGAGGAGCAAGTTAACAGGTTGGAGACTCTACTCTAATCACTAGACTAGGACTCGGTCCCTTGCTTTTCCTTCTCCCAAATTGCATTGTTTATGTCACAGCTTCTCTTTGTCAGATTTGTTTTTCCTCTCCCTCTCTGCTTCTTTTCTAAATGTGTGTTTTCTCCCTTCTCTCCCTTTGTAGAGACAACTACTGGCATAATTATTAGTCGATACAAAAAACCAGGGTTTTTTGTTTTCCCGCTCACCCCCGCCCCCTCAATAAAAAGAGAGATACAATAAATAATATATGAAACTTTCTCCTTGTCATAATGTAGTTCTTATTGTTGTTGCCAAACTATGGGAGGGGAGGGTGAAAGTGAGTCTAGTGTTTCTGATTATGACTGCGAGTAGTCATAATACGAGAAAATTGTAGGACTAGACAAGAGGGCAGACACACAAAAAAAGAATCTTGTTTTCGCAAAGTTTGTTTTCACTTCCCACCCTCCTCCCTCGATTGATAGCTATAGAAAAAACATTCTCTGGATGATGTACATGGGTGTGTGTGTGTTCGTACGGTTGTCTATCTGTGTGACTGAGGAATGCACACGTTCGAGTCGAAGGATGAGCATGAGATAAATGGTAAAGTGGGTATAGTCGGGGAGAGGAGAGAGGAAGAGTTGGAGGAGGAAAAAAGTAGTTGAGAGCGAAGTTGACGGAGATGGAGGGAAGTAAAAAAGTGGGAAGCGAGTGAATTCAAAGTTAAGTATTTTTCGGCGGCGGTGGTGGTGGCAGAGGCGGCGAAGGCTGTGACTAGTCCCTGGATATGGGATGATAGGAGGATGGATAGCAAGAGTGAGGGACAGGAGAGAGAGGGAGAGACTGGAGTGAAGGAGGGGAGGAGGGTAGTTTACTGGAGACTCCAGACATTGGAGGGTGTATGTATGTGCACGGTGCATAGGCTTCAATGTGAGGACGCTCGTACCCCACTCAAGTATGTAGAGAAAGGGTCGGGGAAGAAAGAAAGCAGCGCTAGACATAGAGCCCCTTTCCCCCTCCCTCTCTCTCGCTTTGTGTATACTATATCTATAGAAATATACAGTGTGAGTGAACCCTCTTCCTCCTGGAACCCATGTAAATGAAATATGTTCTTGTCCAGAGGAGAAAGAGAGAGGGGTAACCATGGGAACTGGAGTCTGCGGAATTCCACATCTCAGAGAAAGATCGAACTCTTTGCGAGCTTCGGTGGAGCGAACGACCGACGCAGTGCACTGTTTGGACAAACTCTGAAGCCATTTTCTGTTTCTCCGTGGTCGGGTTTCGCCCCTCGTCTCGTCTCTCTCTATCTCTGTTCTCTTGTGTCGTTTCCTCTTGGTCTCATCTCATTCCTAGTCTCCGAGTGTTGTGCACAGTGTGTGTATTACTCCGGCTCTCCACTCTCTTTGTGTGTGTCGTTCGTGTCTCGTTCCTTCTATCTTTCACCGTACACTCTACTCTACACTGTCTCTCCTTGTTCGTCTGTGTTGGCTGTAAAGCGGCGGTGAGACGGTCCTCCCAGTCCACACAGTACAGTACAGTGCAAAATTCAAGCACAAAATTTTTTGAGAGGAAAAAGTGACAAAAACCCCCGTTATCAAAATTCCTTCAACAATGGGCGGTGGACAGCAAGTCCACGTGGCGACGGTCGAGTCGGAGGTGGAGGGGTACAAGCAAATATCTGAGGCTGCCACCCTACCACTGGCCGAGAAGAAGGGCAAGTCCAAGGAAAAAAAACCAAAGGAGAAAGAAAAGAAAATTTCCAAGAGTGTAACTGTGGTAGAAGCCACTGGGCCTTCTGGAACCGCTCCAGAAGAGTTCCCACTTCCTCCACCCGAAGACACTCTGCTCAATATCATCGTTCTCAATAGGTGATCACCCTTTTGTCCAACGCCTTCCCCCTCTTTTTCCCTCACCCTGTCTTGTCTTGTCTCCCTGTCCCTGTCTGGCTTCTTACATTTTGAGAAGAGGATAAAAAACGCTGTGGAAAAATGTCTCCCTCCTTTCAATATTTCCCTTTATCTAATCTGTAAATAGTAAACATGGGGAGTGGAAGGGAGGAATTGGTTTTGATAAATATGGAGGGAGTCAAAGGGACATCATTGATCTCATCAATAGAATTGAGTGGTGTCGTTATGTGAATATTTATAAATACACCCCCTCCTCCTCCCCCTCCTCTTTCTCTAATATATTTATGTATAATAATAATATTTGTGTTGAACGGAGCAGACGAACGCTTCTGTCATCGCCGTATTCGGCTAAAAAACTTACACGATTAGGAACCATAGTCATATACGCATGATTATTTCAATCCTATTTCTTCCTTCTTCACTCTCCTTGTCTCTCTTGAACGTTCCTCTCAACATGAGCTTTGCACCAAATTCTCCTCCTCCTCCTCCTTACAAGCCACTCTCTTTTTCACTCTCTAAGTTGAATCAACCAAGTCGTTCAAGTGAGAAATTCCAGACAGTTCCTATTTTGATAGGACATGGCATGGCATAGCGAAGAAAACTTAAAAGGGACTTTTCCTTTCATTTTATTTAATCATAAATTTCCATAACATTTAATCTCGCTCTGTCTCCTCACATAACCTCCTCCTCCGTCTCCCTCTCATCATCATCATCTCCTTCTTCCTCTTTTCTTCATGTTTCTGTTTTATTTTACTTCATTCATGTGTTTTCATGCATGCGTGAATGTCTAGTTAGTTACCTCGTCTCATTCTCACTAAAACATTCTCCTCCACACACACACACTCTCTCCCTCCCTGGCTCTTGTATCTCTTTGTATCGTCCACACATTACATTTACATCAAGTTGAAGCACCACCTCACACCGTCGACTAATCTATATAAATTTTATGATAGGAAAAGGAAACCATAATTCTTATTAATGAGGGTATAAATTTTTTTTTCTTATTCACTCTCACCTCCTCCAAATAAGGGTCCTCCATATTCACTTCATTCTTCCACTGCCACGTACAGAATCCTTAAAAGTACTCCTGCAATACATAGTAAACTAGAATAAAATATCCTCTCGACTCCAATTCCCGCCATTTGTTTACATGACATGTACATACATAGTATGTATACATTGTGTGTGTCAGAATAATTTTATTATCTATTATTCGGACTTGACTTTACCAGAGCACTGGACATTTTTATGCACTCTAAATTTTTCTCACTCTCTCTCTCTCTCGTGTCAAACAGGGCAGGCAATTATCCAGGTTTAAATTCTCCTTTTTATCTGAACTCAGAACCACCCTGCATTGTAGATACAGTGAATTTGTGTAAAAAGAGAGATAAAAATAGGGAAAAATGTTATGGAAATATTTTTGTAATGAGAAAAAACGCTTTTTCAACAAAAATAGTGGAGAATCCTGGAGACACTACGTGTGTGTACATGCATATGTTAGTGTGTGTGTCTACAAACTATTCCAAATAGTGTAGTTTTTTGTGTTCTCTCATCCGCCATGGAACGGCCATAGACAAAATGTTAGGTTTAGGGGATAATGGGGAGTCGACTCTTGAAATTTTGTTTTATTTGATTCCCCCTTCCCTCTCTCTCTCTCTGTTCAACAAGGCAATGCATTTATTTGTAATACATTTAATGTGTTTCCCATTATACAAAAAGAGATGATAGGAGGGAGGGAGGGATAGAAAACGATCGTAGAGACGACTGGAAGTAAGTACGTGCACTCAAAAAAAGTCGAATATCCTAGTCCGAAATAATAATAATTCACATGCAATGAGCAGATATCAGCATGGAGTCAATGTCATGTTTTGTCCGACACACACACACACACAAATATATGTAGCAAAAATATAATGTGTGCTCACTGCTCGGGTATGGAAGGGAAGGTAGGTGGGTTTTTGGTTCGGAAAGGAGAAGAGATGGAGCAAAAAAAAGTTTTTTGGGGTGGGTGCTCTTTTCAGACTTTTTTTATCCAGCGGGAGTAGTTATCCAGGCCGATATTTCTATTTGGTTAAAATGAAATGATGAAGACGAGAGAGAGAGAGAGAGAGAGGGAGAGTCGGCCGATTCCGTGCATGCATGTCGTAATTTTAGTGTTGTTGAATGTTGGATGTTAGGAATTGATATGACTTGGTGGACGTTACAAGGAAAAAACGAGGGTGTGGAGAAAGGGCAACTGAACTGACTAGCCTAGGAAAAGAGAGGGAGGGAGAGAGTGAGATACAAATTTCCATGGTTCATGCCCTCATTCTCTCTAAAGTAGACTAGACTAGGGAGCCTTCAGTACATTGTGGGTATGCACAATTATATAGAGGCTGGATGACTTACATATTATGTCATCTCCACAGTTTCTCTCTCTCTCTCCTCCTCTCACAACTCGGCACATATTGCAGTATGGAAAATATAAATGTGGTAGTAGTGGATTCTTGATTTCTATTCAAAATCCTGTGCCTCCCCCTCTTTCTCTCTCTCTCTCTGTGCCTTCTGCCTGCCCTGCATCCTCTCTCTCTCTCCTATGATATCATGAGGGGAGAGAAGAGAGAGAGTAATAATATTGCATAATAGCAATGGATTCTTCTTGTGACTCTTCCTGAGTCTATTGCATTTCCCTCTCTCGCCTCTCTGCTTTTGCTTTTCCCTCCGCGACACAATCAAGCCTCTGGTTTTGGTCTCCATGAAAAGTTTTTGGCGAGTTAAACTTATTTATCTCTGCTTTTATGGCCATTCTAACTGTTCGAGTCGAGTTGTAATGTTCGTTTGGGTAAAAGACTTTTCCGAGAGGGGGTTTTTGGGTGGGTGGGTGGTGTACAGATACAATGAGCTCCACACATGACACATGTATGGAAAATTCAATTCCAAAAACGATTCTTCAGCCACAATCATGTGTGTGTGCGAGTGTGGTGTTGGATGTATTGTGTCCCCTGCCTCTCTCCACTTGCCTCTTTGTACATGTACATGTGTGAGGGGTCGTTCTCGTCAAAGAGTGAAATGCCGGAACTTTTTACAGATACGGTTAATGTAAATGTGGGGTTGTGTATTTTGGTGGTTTGGGAAAGTCTTGATGAAAAGGGGAAAGGGGGGGAGAGAGTGGGTGAGTGTGGAGGTGAAAAAAACATAGAGTTCTAATTATGTAGATTGACTTTATGTAAAATATGAAGCATGATCAAAAGTAATACTCTCGAAAAGCTCTTTCTCTCCCACCGTCACTCTCCACCTCACTCCGACTGACTTTGTGTGACAATGTGGAGACGACCACAAAAGTTTGTTTACACACACACAAGTTCACAGTACTCACACAGTCAGACACACAGTCTGACAACGTCGCGGGGTGTGACATAATTGTCAGTCAAGCATTTAATAAAAATGAGTTTGGGAGTTTAATTGCCTTGTTTGTTTGTGTTTTTTCTGTTCCATCGTCTCTACCTCTGCCTTTGCCATTGCCTTCTGACTGGATGATGTGTCTCTTTTCTCCGTGTTCGGTGGGATCATCAACAGGACGTCGTTGTTCATCATTACGAGTGCCCTGTACTGCAAGCTTGCAGTCATCGTTTGTCTGGCATTCCTCCTCTCTGAAGTTGTCACTCTCAACGTTCCCCTCCACTTCTTTGAGGTGAGACTTTTTTATATTATTTCTTTATAAAAATTTATCATTAATTAACCTCCTCGTCCCTTTCATACTGTAAAACTAATATGGTCATGGAATGCTGGTGCACTCACGAACAAAAAAATAACAATATTGTGAGTGCGTGCATCAGAGGATTGAGTCTGTCAAAAGTTGAAGGGTGTTTTTGTGTGCCTCCTTGTGTCTCAGGAACATGGAAGGTTGAGAACGAAAAGAATCCGAGACACAAAATTGACGGCTCAATATTAACCATATTATTTTTAATACATGTATTTGCACGTGAGCCCCATTTACTATATCTATAGTGGAACTCCACACACTCTCTCTACACTACTCGTACGAGGACGTGTGTGTGTGAAGAGGGTGTGTAGTCGGGAGTGGAAAAAGAGAAGGACTCTCTTATTTTGGAAAATGGTGTGTGAGTGTCTGTCTTCATGATTTTTTCCAGGTTCTATTCACATACTTGTACGGAGGAAGTATTTTGTTCTTCCTCTACGTATTCTGCTACCTGCTCCATGACTCGTCCCAAAAGAAACGACAACGAAAGAAGGAGAACAAGGAGAAGGAACTAAAAAAAGATGAAGAGACAGCGGCTGATGCTGCTGCCTCCAAGTCGGGTGAACGGAAGCAGTCCTTCCTGCAGGTATGTGGAGAGAAGACTTTCTCTCAAATTCATTTTATCAGCATCTCTCTCTCTCTCTCTTTTCGGTCCTCTCTCTCTTTCTCCGCGCCTGTATCTACCCTAATGTTTTATATATACCTATAGATACATACATCCATTACTCCGTTAGAGAGAAGAGAGAACCAGACAGAGGAACGGAGAGAGAGAAATGGGAGATGTTCTTTACTTTGTGTATGTTCATTCAGTACGGGCGGTGTGTGTGAGGGTGTCGTACATACTGTACACACACACACTATACAGTAGAACATGATAGGGTTCTCGAAGATATTGAGCGTGTCTTTCATATATAATTATATACACAAACATGGATGTGCTCCAGTATTGAGAGTCAGTCAGACAGAGAGAAAGAAAGAGAGAGAGAGAAAGTCATGTCGATTTTGACGCTAGAGATAAAATTAATCTGGAAATTTTAGAGGGTCCCCAGAGTGAGGGTTTGCAGGGCCATGGAGGAACAAATTGTAACCAAGTAATACCCGTGAAAGGAGGGGAAAGTTGTAAAGAGTACAAGGCTAGTATTAGTAGGATTCTATACGTATAGCCATAGTTCATCTTTAAAATATTTGGTCTCTCTCGAAAAAATATTATTTTATTTTTTATATTTTGTAAAAAAATACTATTTCTATTTATATATATAAGTACTCACACACACACACACACACATGAAATGATCACGGAGTAAAGAGGAGAGTTTTCTTTTCGGTGTGTTTGTGTGGAGCCTCTGGGGAAACCTTTAATCTCTCACAGAACGTCAGAATTCCTGTTCGTCAGAAATTCCTTTTGATTACCGTTGGTTTTTTTTACTAAATTTTTGACCTAAAGTCTTCTATCCCAAATGATTTATTAGGAGGGTCGGCACAAGGCAAAGTATGATTTAGCAGAGAGAGAAAGACTAGATCCGCTAGAGAGCGAGGTTTGTACACTGTTTTTTTTCTATTTTTTTCAGTTATGCATGCTTCTTTTCCCCATATCAGAAACTGCAATAATATAATATATATACACATTATTGTACATGTAACATATGAATGCAATTTACTACACACCAACTCTTCTTCTATCTTCCATTCTTCTTTCTCTCTACTTTCTCTCTTTCTATTTTCACTCGAAATTTTCTTTAGGGAATTTTCATCATTTGTCTAATGTAACGGAGCAACTAAATCTTCACCACTTTAGCCACCTTTCCAAATCTCTTTCCCACATTTTTCATTTCTGTACATCTCTTTCTCTTGAGCTATTTTTAGTACAAAAAAAATCTCTTAGCATTGACCTTGTCTCTCTATTCTGAATTCTGAATTTATTTCTACTTACACTGAGCTTTTAGCAGATAGGTCTTTCTCTTATGGTGTCTTTGTTTGTGTGTGTCAATCTAAATTTGGTGACGCTGGTTCGGGATTAAAAGCTTTGACCTTTACTAAATTAATTTGGGATTGTTTTCTTTTTGCACTCTGGTGCATTTCCATGGCCCAAAGGTGTAAAATGGAGTAACATGGAAAAACAATTCAGAATTTAAGTCAAAACTTTTTTTTGCATAATTAAAACATTGCGAAAAACAATAAAAACAAAAAAATACAGCTTTGTTGACTCCAGTCAATCTTAAAAAAGAAAAGTAACAATTTCCAGGAATTGTCTGTGAGAAAATCCGTGTCTTTTCCATACTGCAAAAATTGTTAGTTTGTATTGTTAACAAAATTGCTAAATAACCTAGTTCGGTGGTTGGTCTGTTTAATGGTTGTTAATACACAAAACTCTCTCTCTGTTTTTACACTTGGCCAGCGGCACAAGCTGGGATAAAGCATAATATATTATGGATGTGGATGATTTTTATCAATAATTTTTGTGGGGAACACTCAACTTTCCCGGGTGACTGTGACTGTGTGTAGTCCCTGGTTTATGGTGTGCATGTGGCTTGACTTTGGCATTATTGATGACACTACACACACAGACAACTAGACTAAAAGTGGGGGGAAAAGGCTGGGGGGATCTTATTTCAAGAAAAGATGGAGAGCACACACACGGAGAGAAACATTAAATTTTGTCTTTTTTTTCTCTCTTTCTCTTCCTTTCTCCACCTCCGGAACACACATAAGCAGAGTATGTTGAAAGGAGTCCGAAAAGGGAGCAGTGAGGCAAAGGATGTGAATCTGAACGATGGATCAGGCGGTGGAGATGCAGGCTCAGCGGCTCAGCCCCCTCAGAGTCAGGAGAAAGGTGGTGTGGCGGAGACGGGGAGTGGGAAGAAACCCAAGACAACCCAGAGTGACACGGCACACGGATCATTCTTTCTCAGGATGGGAACACTCGGTATGCTTTCTCCTATATATTATATGGACCATAAATTCAAACAATAAACTTTGCACAGTCCAACTTTTACCCCAACCCATCTTTTCCCCGGATTCCCCGTGTGGATCCCTCAGAGTGAAAGTGTGTCTCTGACTGGAGAGCTCCTTTTCCCAATGGTTTCTTCAATGGCCCTGGATGTGTAGTGTGTGGTGTGGTTCCCAGGATTTTTACCCCTTTCTCCACTCTCCTTGTGAAATGGAAATGGTCAGGGAAAAAATGTATAATGTATGCCTTTGTCTATTTTTGGCCCCATCTTGGTTTAGCATTTGGACTGGGGGCGATGATCTACATTGGACTGGAGTTGGGCTCTTTCTTTGAAATACCAATGGACTCTCCTTGCCACAATATCCTCCGTGGAGTCAATCCGCTACTCCAACTTATATTCACGTTTATGCAGATGTACTTTATCTTCATCAACTCTCGGGTACGTACCTCTTCCTCTCTCTCTCTCTCTTCTTGTGTGTAATAGAAAAGTTGTGACTCTATCCCGAGTACACTCTCATTCTAAAAGTTAAAATGAATTTCCAGTCCCATTCAATGTAAAATAGGAAGGTGTAATGCAGACTACATTCTACATATGATCTTCTCTCCTTTCCAGTTCCACTAACTTTTATTTACCTATCCCCTTCTCTCGCTCCTGGTTAGTCTCAATAGGGCATTGGGGAAT
This sequence comes from Pygmarrhopalites habei, assembly GCA_009870185.1. Classification (NCBI taxonomy): domain Eukaryota; kingdom Metazoa; phylum Arthropoda; class Collembola; order Symphypleona; family Arrhopalitidae; genus Pygmarrhopalites; species Pygmarrhopalites habei. Next base: position 172,512 of record WJFB01000007.1, read on the forward strand.
CGAGAATAGTTACAAATCTTCAAACATTTAGATTCATAGGCATACCCCCCTCCTCTCTTTTCACTCTATATTACACATCTACTCACCCCTCCCTCAATTCCATCTCCCTCCCTCCCACACACTCACACACTCTCACATTATAATATAGAGTGTGAGAGTTTGTGACTGTGTGTCTAGTTAATGATATGTCTAATGTGAACTTTAGAGTCACACACAAACATACACTTGGGCAACAAGTTGCGTCGTTTGCCCGAGTTGAAGTTAGCTATTTATCCATTTCCATTATTTATTCCCTTGTAAGGGCAACCATTTCCTCCTCTCTTCTCTTCTCTCTCGCTCCATCCAGAAGAGGAAAGTCCCCTTGTAGTTGACGTGGGTTGTTGAGCTTATAGTTTAATGTCAAGTGGATTGAAAGCCATTCTACATATCATTATGTCGATAGCTTACATGCACCCCTCGTGATAATAGAGAGGCAAAGAGAAAGTTGGCAGCCTCTTCACGAAACACTAGAAGAAGGGAAGAGCGAGCGAGAGAGGCGGAAACAGACGGAAGGATAGAACGAGGAAAAAAACAGAAAGAAAATCCCTCTATTTTTCTTGTAACATATAAATCTTTGTAAACTCCTTCTCCTGTAGTCATATACCTATAGTCAAATGAAGGCCTTGTAACTGAGCATAGTTAGGAGATAGTGATACTAGAGAAACAAACAAGCGAGAGAGAGAGAGAAACTATGTGAGCGTGTGTTTTCCGTTGTTTTTTTAAAACTTTTTTTCCTCCTCCTCTCGTCAAAGCTATTTGCCTTTGAACTTGTATTTCCTCCCTCTAGCAATGTGTGTGGATGTTGTAATACTTGGCCCCGATGTTGACAATTTGTATTATATTCTTGGGTAACTGTGGAAAGGAAGGGACATTTGGATTACTATTAAAAATATGTATGTATTTTTATTTGTTTTTTCCCCTCTTATTGCTTTCGCGGTTTGATGGTTGCAGCTGAGGATTCACAAGTTCAAAATCATTGCAAGATTTGGTCTGATGCATGTTGTGGCGACAAATCTTTGTGTCTGGATTCGGATTTTGGTTCGGGAATGTCTCAAAGAAGTGACAAGATATAATCTGAAGGAAGGAGGGATGTCTGAAGATTACCAGATAATAGGTATAATAGTTTGAGACTCGTAACATATTAACAATAGATTTTTTTTGCCCATTCTCTCTCTTCTCCCCTCGATCCTCTCTGTCTGTCTACTCCAATGATTTACTTTCGCCTTTTGTCCTCCTGTGCGATATGATATTTCATATGTACACGTAATACCTACCCCTCGCGTTCCATGCACAACAAAACCAGGACGACGAAGGGAGTTGGAGAGACTATTTTTATTACTGATGACATTTGTGACAAGGAAGATTTTTGTGAATGGTTTTTTTTCTTTCCTTCTCTTTTCTCCTTTTCCCTTCATCTTCGAATAGAGGGAAATCGACTTCTATACAATCGGTTGGCTTGGCATCATAACAGTACGACGACGACGACTCCAAATCCTGACAGTGCAGGAGGAAGTTATGGAGGAGGGAATTATTTCGGAGGAGGAGATCCCGTCATCACGGCTCCCCCTGCCACCTCGGCGTCCGGTCAAGTTTTCAGGAATGCGACTTGTAATACCAGTTCTTATATGGGGTCTATTGTGTCGGATGCAGCTCCCTACCTTTTCCCCGTCGTGATTGAGTACAGCTTGATTGCTGCAGCTGTTGTTTTCATCATTTGGCGAAATATTGGCCGAGGAGTGCCCACCAAGACGTGAGTGATCAATAACTTACCTCTTCAGACACTTTCTCCCACACAGACGAACACAGTCTACCACTATTAAAAAGAATTGTGTGTGAGGGTGGGTGGGTATGTGGAGGAGAAAGTAGTAATAATGAAGATATGAAACATTTGTTGAATGTAATAAAAATTGGATGTGTTCATTGGGGGATTTTGTAGGACGGCGGAGGAGGGTGACGAAAGTCAGCAGGAATGTTGGGAAATGGGGACAGAGACGTACAGTCGGTATACAGGTGGATGCCCGGATGGGAGTATGAATGCCGTGGGACCCGTGGACTGTGTTGGTGCGAGCAAAGGGCTATTCTGTGGACTATTACTCCTCGTCGCGGCTCTTATATGTCTCATTCTCTTCTTTGTACTCGTGACACGGGAGCAGTTGAGACTTTTGGCAATCTACTTGTGTGATTGTTCTCATGCAGGACTTCTCCTGGTCTCTTTCTTGGCAACACTAATTGGATTTATAAGGTTTGCTTTCTCCCTTCTCTTCAATATCCCCGCCATCGCCGCCGCTTTCCCTTTCTCTTTGGAGTTGTTGTGTCTTTTCTACTTACTACTGTATTTGAGTCCAGCCTCCACCACTTTCTCCCTTTTTTTACCTCGTTCATAAATTTTATAGAGTCAGTTATTGTTATTTATTTATCCATGTATTGCATGATGAGCCCTTTGTGACCACACACATACATTAAGTATAGAAGGATTCGGACAGAACAACAACCTAGAAAGAGAAAGGCCGGCATGATTTTTTCCTCTCCCCCTTTCCCTTCTTGTCCCTTGTTCCGAGTTACTTAATAATGAACGACGACTGTGTTTGTAGGGTGAGGCGGTTGAGATTTCATGGAGACCATGGCAGTCCGTTGCGTGACATTCTTCTTCGTGTCTCAATCCTGGGAGTTTTTGCTTATGCTCTATTCAGCTTGATTTCGGGGACTATACTCGGCCTCTCATTGGACATTCCCTCACTTCTGGTTGCAGGAACGGCAATCCTTGTTCTTCTTCAAGTAAGTTTTCTTTTTATATGTCAAACAAAAAGGAGAAAGTTTTTTTTTCTAATTTCGCAATATCCTATTATCTTTGGAAACTTTTGATTTCCTCCTCTTTCTCCTATGGGGAGAGAAAGAGACAGAAAGGGAAAGTTTCAATCTAATCTAATCAATGCTATTTTGTACGGTAAACCAATTTCCAGCGGACAGAGAAGACAGAGAGACACACTAACAATTTCCTTTTGAAAATGATTTCAGGTCATTATACAAATGCTATTCATTTCGGACGTGGGACGACGTCGAATTCATTTACCAGAGCACTCAAGAACCAAGCCAGGACGGCAGATAGTGACACTCCTTCTCATAACCAACCTGACAATGTGGGTCATTGTGACACTGGAGATCCGAAAGGTGGACTCGGATCCTGTGCAGCGAGACTTTTACGGGTTCATCCCGTGGGTCCTGGTTCAGCGTTTCGCTCTACCCTTGTACATCTTTCACCGCTTCTTCTCAGCGGTCACGTTGGCTGAGATCTGGAAGACTTCGTACACTCTCAAGTACATCCCGGTGGCCACCGGTCCTTAGATCTCCTCCACCAGACAGAGCATGAAAAAGAAGAGAGAGGACAACATCATGGGGAAGATGATGAAAACAAACGTTTGTAAGGTAACACACAACTGTGGTGCAGAGAATAGCGTGCTGTTTTTATAGGGACTTTTTTTGGTCACAAATGAAATGAAATGGAAAGAAAAAAAATTTTTTAGGAGAAAAAAAAATCATTTTGGGGGCTCTCTCAGATTCAACGCAGACACACAAAACAAAAATAACAAAAAATGATAATACAGAAGGGAATGGAGGAGGGATGGAAGAATTTTAAAAAAACACACACTCACACACACAAAATACACTTCACACACACTTGATCTGGTTGGCCTACAATATTATAAGGAAGGACATCAAGGGAGAAGGAAGAAAAAAGAAAGAATGCTCACGTAGATCAGATGGAAAAAAAATTAATGAAATATTTGCGTACATGTAGAGAGCTTTATCACTGTTGACTCTTATTTATAGTATGTGGTCTCGTTCAAGTAAACAATTTTCAACTACTACTAAACTACTACTACCAAAAAACAAACCCTAGGAATTCTTACACTCTCTCACACACCCACAAGGGAAAAAAATGCTAGATGGATGAAATACTTCACAATTAGGGGGAAAAGAAATGGAAAATCCACTCGAAACCCTCGACTAAACTCATATAATTATTATTAATCTACATTTACGGTGAATACATGTACGATACTAATCATAGATCATTTTTCATAGGAAAGTAGCCTAGCATGTAGCATAATAGCATATATTAGTAACGCACATCCTTTTTCCATTTTAAAATATTTACATACGACAATTTGGATACTTTCATATGTTAACTTACATTCGTATGTTTTACTCTAGACATATACTACTAACGACTATACTGTATAATTGTAAGGGTAAAATACTATATAAACTATACATATGAGCCAGAGTCTGTTTCTCACAACAACAAATCACTGCCTGCTCATACACAAACACACCAACACCAAACACACACAAACTTTCCTTTTATTCCCTCCCACACACACACATTTGAGTCTCCTAGTATATCTCCGACGACTAATTGTTACCACTAGACAAAACTGGTTAATTGATTTCAAACTGGGGAACTGGAATGTTGTAACATCATCAAGCAAGGGAAGGCAGGACATTCCTCCTTTCTCCATCTCACAGTCTTCTCCGACTGGGAGGCAGGTATCATGATTCCCACTTGATACATAGCACACAACCACACACCGCCGTCCACCGACTGGCTACGTAGACAAAGAAAACTACCACTCTCCAAAATTAAACGTCGTTATAGTGGATCCATTGTTTCATCCTATGTACTATACATACATAGTGAGTACATCCATAGTTTCGATGGTTAGACTAAGGAAAATCTACGATTATATGCTTCTTGCTCAAGTTCTTTCTCTCTCTACTTTCTCCTTCCTCGAATTTCTCTCTCTCCTACTCCTTCCTCTCATGTGTTCGTCCATTCATTTCCTTCCAGTTTCGTTCCTTCCATCTCTTTTTCTCTAATCCTTGGATGCAGTTAACGTATGTGCATGTATCTAATTGATTTTTTTTTCTTCAAAGAAAGTTTCCATAAACTGTCCACAGAAGAACACAGAGGCCAAAAGCAAAAGCAAGGCTTTTTCCTCTCACAGAAAAAGTTTAAAATTCTTTAAATCTCACTTTCACTTTTACACTGAGAGAGAAACAGGGGGAGAGAAAACTTTCTACCTTGTACGATGACTTTCTCATTGGGGAGGGAGAAGGAGTAAGAGAGAGAGGGAGAGAAAGGTGGTGGTTGAAAGTCAGGATAAAAAGAAGGAGGAGGAGGTACTAGAAGGACGAGACTCGAAACTGGTTTTCCCCCCACTTTCTCCCACAACTTTAGGACTCAATCCACCATTAGGGGTTTCTAGGTGCATAAGTATAAAGGTAGAAATTTTCCAGACACACACACAATATTTCTATGATACCTCCCATATCTTCCTTTGGACTACCAGACCTGTAGTTTTTGGATAATTTTACAAGTTTTTTAGATGCAGAATCTTTAGAATCTGTTTTTTATCTGACGGCGCAGCTTTACTAAGGTTTAACTAAGGTTGTGATACAAAAAAATGAGTGTAAGAACAGACATTAGTACTCACAGGAAAAAACTTACTACAAGACGTTGCAACATACAGAATATTATATTTAAAAGAAAAAGTACATCCATTACCTCTCTACGTCTGCTGCCAAGTAAAATATATTTAAAAAATACAATATTACCAAAGGTACATAAGGTATGGGTGTGGGTGTGTAGGAGAACGAGGATGAAATCCAGTATTTGAAGCGAAAGGGAAGAATGTGTGGATGAGGGAAATAAGGGGAGAGGAAAAAGATAGGACCACTTGCTCACTGCCAATGATAATTCTGTCAGATTTATATATGGGGTATACACGATTCACAAATTACCTTTCTCCGTCTCTTTCTCTATCCCCTATATGTTGGATCTCTCGTTCCCCATTTGACTCGCGCTTTCTCTCATCCCTTCAAGTGAAAGTGTACGTGGACCAGCCAACATCCAAACACACGTACACACTTCACCTCACTCTCACTCGGGTTTGAGTCCATGCGTGAGTACGTTGGAGAATTTTCACGAGCAATTAAATATTTAACAAGAATAACGAGAGAGAGGAAGTAGTGAAGAGGGAGAAAGTGAAAGGTACACACACACAAAGTGATGAAGAAAGAGGGAAAAGGTAGTCATCTTTCTCTGAGTCTCGGTAGGATTGCATATTATATAATACCATAGTATACTCTACAACTTGTACTAGAATACACTACCAAACTACACATGTAAGGATTACTTTCAAAAAATGTTGAATCTCTACCACTACGACGACTACACCGTCAAAAAGATATAGCTCCAATGCAATGCAAAGTGCAACTATCTCTTCAGTATGGACGACTAAAAAAACTACTACTCTTTGATGAATATATTATAATTATTTAAACAAAATTTGGTAGTAGTAGGAAACCTTTGAAAAAATTGGAAAAGAGTGTGAGGAGATGAACAGGGAAAAACACTAAACTGTTTTTTTGTGTGTGGGAATAATTCTGATGGAAAAGAATTTTACAAAAAAATAAAATTTAATTAAAAGAACTGATGAAAAAGAAGAAGAGAGGAAGGGAGAATAAGGTTTCATTTTGAAGTATAAAAGGCAAGACAAGGCAAAAAAAACTATCACAATGGGTAAGTCAAGTTAGAAATTAGCAAATTGACTTACTCACAGCACTGAAATTTGATACAGTATTGAAGCTAGATCTCTCTGGTCCAAGAATATAAAACAAAAACTAAAATACTACATAGTGTAATAATAATATATTAATTATTATAATCAAAATTAATTAAGTAAACAGACGCATAATTTAGTACAGTTTCATTTACCATTGTACCGCCGGCCGAAACAATTTTTTTCGGACTTGTCGGGGTCCAATTAGACTAAAAAACCTGAAGGCGACCCCAGGAAACCCAATTTGGCTTCAGGAAAATTTTTTAATCATTATTTTAATGATTTTTTTTGTAAAAAAAAATGTTGTTCTTTCGGCCTTTCGTGGTCACTACGCCACTCAGAGACCTTAATTAAACATTTTAAACGTGTTTATAACGTCCCAGAGTAATTTAAAAGTCAATATCTGGCCACCCAGAATTTTTTAGATTTTTATGCTATTTCTTAGTTAGTGTGCGAAAACGACTTCAAATTGAGTTTCTAAGCGTTCAGAAAAGTTTCTTTTGGTGTTTAGAATTATTTCCAGGTGACCTGTAAACAATTTTGAAGACCGAGGAGACTTCTCAACGCTTAAAAACTCTTCGACACTCGATTTCGGTCGGTAGCAATGGGTAAGTGGTTTTCTAAAATTCATAGATCTGTCCTGTGTAATATTTGCTCTGCGGACAAGTGGAACGAAGTTCTGCTTGTTAATTACTACATTTTATGACACTTAGGAATTATTAATTTATACATGTAATGTTACGTACTCTTGTGACGCGATAACAATTTTTATTTGGTGCGTGTCACACGCGTGCACGTTCATACTCAACAAGAACACTCACTCACATACATTACAATTACAAGAAAAATATATTTATTAAGTAAAGGCCCCAGGGAAAAAAAGTTATATTAATTAAAAATTAGATGGTTAATTACCTAATATTATTATACACATACATTACTCTAGTTTAGTTTTTACTATTTCATTAGCCACACGTACACACACAACACACACACGTACACAAGGATTGTCAGTTACCTATGGGACGAGAGTAGAAGGGAATTTTTGTGGTGAGAGGAAAAATGTCGGTAAGAGTTCTAGTCTATACACATAAACACATACAATGGAGGTTACAGTAGTTTACATAATATTTATGATGTACATATTCACATTATTGAGAGGGAGATCAAAAGAGGTGTAGGGAGAGGAAAAGGAGTGCAGCTAAATTTGCTTCGTGACTAACATTATAATTAACTAATTAAGGCATAAAATATAATTGATAGGGATGCTGATGAAAATGTTAGAATTTTTCTTTTGGAAGTGGGCCATTTTTTAACAGCATGAGAATAGCCAGTTAGTAATTTAATTATCACACACACATAACCATTATTAACTCAACATGAGGATGAGTGTGCATGGACACTGTCGAGCTGAATTGTTTGAGGACCCAAGACAAGTATAGATTAATTAGTGAGGAATTTCTGAAGATAGCATATAACATGGGAAAGATGAAAAATATTATTTTAAATTACTAATGAGTGCAATGAAGCAACTATATAACTGGGTTAGGTGTACAGAGCAATGATTTTGAATTGTAGAATTTATTCAATAAAACTATTCTACTTAAATATCCTTCATGTTGAGGATATAATGGGACAGGCCATCCAAGTTTCAGACAGAACATAAAAATCAACTGGGAAATTCTTTAAAAGGGCAGCTTTTAAATTTTAAATTCCGAAGAAGCTTTAGCCATTTCCTCTCTGTATTTTTTCCCAGTTTTTATGATATACAAAATCTTTGGGGGAATGCAATGAAGAGAAAAAAACGTTGTTGATGATGACTTTTAACAATACAATTTTAGATAAACGAGAATGTGATTTTTAAGTAGATGGTTATAAACAATATTATTATATTTAGAGCTAACACTAGTTTGAATCGATGACGACGACAACGAAATCATTAGTTTTTTAACGTATACTTGGCTCTACAATATATTTCCATGTTTCCTTTCAACTTGAACGCTTTGTCTGGCTAACAAGTTGTTTCAGTGTTCATTACAAAAAAAACAACACACAATATGTAATAAATAAGAGGAGTTATAATAGTAGGAAGGGAAAAGAATATTCAAACTGTACACGCTAAATGACCTCACACAAAAAAGAAAACCAGGAGAAAGTTCAGGGCATCATGAAAGACAGACATAATTTTAAGTTGTCAAAAAAATAGTGAAAGTCCTTTACACACTCACAAACATTTTCCTCCCTCTAGAAAAGAGATGACAATTTAATTTTTTCCCTTTCCACACCAATTGTTCAATACATTGAGAAAAAGTTTCATCAGTTTTCATAATTGTCAATGATATGTCCATCACGGTGTCCAAAATATATAATTTTTAAGGAAAAAAAGAATGCATTTGTTGTAAATAAAATGTCTTTCTGAACGGAAAAAAAGAAAAACTTTTTTCTCATCTCGTCCTTTGTGTCTGAGTATTAAAAGTTATGTACGATACCAAAACACAAAAAAAGAAACATGTAAGAGATACTTTGGTGTGTGCAACAATGTAAAATGTACAAGTATAAATATAATATACTTATCGTATATATATATACATAAAACATTAAGTATTTACAAAACACAAACCTACAGAAAAAAAAACTTTCTTGTACGTTCTTGTAAAAGTCTTGTTAAAAAATCGAAATAATCCTACATATATAAACTATACAGAACACACAAATACTATATATACATATATATAATATATATATTATAGCATAATAATGATATAATAAGGACATGGGATAAGATAAATGTTCATATAATTGTACAGAAAGGCAAAGGCACAGTCAAAGTCAGGAACCCTTTTAAAAAAATGATAATAATATATTCACATATTATTATTAGGATGTTGATCGAGGATGAGGATAAGGAGGATGCAGTTACAATATTACATAACGTATGTAAAATACAATATATACTTAACAAAAAAAATATAGTAATAATAATAACTGCTTCTGTGTATTTTGCTGTGTATCGTAGACTATATGCGGCAAAGGATGATAATGTTTAACATATTTAAAAACACTGTAAAAAAACTAAGTAAAAAAACATGCTTGCAAAGTTATAATTTAATTGCATTAAAATCCACACAGTTTTGCTCCATTCTTAAAATATGTCATTGTGTGACACAGAATATTTGGGCCTGAAATCTTTAACACAAGATGGACAAAAAAAACAAAAAATTTCAACAACAAAATTTTGAGTAAAAATAGAGAGACATTTTCTAATACTGCCGTATTGTAGTGCAAAAAAATACATACATTAAATCGGATTAAATGTGTATTTATGGGGAATGAGCAAGGATTTGACAAGAACTTTTTTCAAAAGGAACTAAACAATTTTTCAGTAATAATCTCTCTCACTGATAACAATAAAACTTGTTACAAAATAAAATGGAACGAAACCAGACAATGGAACTGAAAGGAAGCCAAAAAAATAAAAGTGAAAAAAAAAACGAAAAAAAATATGAGAATTGAACATATTATTATTAAACTGTTTGCTGCCAAAAAATAAAAACTTAGCTACAAAACTTAGTCTTACCTTTTTTGATTCCCTTTTTACTCTCCAGACATGAAAGCCAAAATAAACGAAAAGAAAAAAGTTTGTATGGTTATATTATTGCTAGATTTATAATTTATATATTTCAAAACAAGATAAATGAAAAAAAACCCTATTTAGACAATTTTACATGGACTCGTAAAGTACAAATTATTCTTCTTCAAAAAAAATAAAGGAACTGAAGTAAACTTATAAATTCTCAGTGGACAAAGAAAAAGGAACAAGATAGGAAGTAAAAAAAACGTTTGCTGTATTTAGTACAGTTGACAACATTTCCTCTCACTCATTTGTATTAGGTCTTCTTCTCTTTAAAAATAATCCTACAACAACCAAGACAAGCACACACACACACAATCATCTAGTTTAAAACATACTACAATATAGTGAATAGAACGTTTTTCCTACCTTTACATTTTTGAATAAAAAGTGAATAAAAACAATTTAGTAACTAGTTGACTCTTGACGACAAACGAATGTGAAGACATTTAGGCATGAATAAAAAATCTACTTCTTGTCAGTTTCTTGTGAAAATAATGTCATTATGAATACTTTTCCTAACATATATTTTTTGTAATGAAAAATGACGCTAGTGAGTTTTTTCAATCGTAAGAAAAAATAAGTTGCATTTATTAATGATTACTGGCTATATGTATGACATGACACGCAGTACAGGAAAACAGCTTCAAAACACACACACTCAAAGACACACACAGAAGGATAGAAATTTGTTACTTTGTTTGCTCTCCATTCTGATGTAAAACAAATGTAGAAACAGATTATGTCCAGACAACTCAAATAAATACCAGTAATCGCAAAAACATGACATGCTATGAAACATTTATTTGTATCTGAAAAGAAAAGAAGGTCAGTATGTAAAACATGGACAACAAGACACACACGATCAGGGAATGTTGACACAAGATGTATGAAAAGACCACACAAGTGAAGGTATGTGTCGTCAATTGGTCCGTACATACATGTCAATAACGATTTGATATGATTTACACAATACTGTGTGCCATGATCTGTACTATCTCATTATCTCTCTACAGAGTTTCGTGCGTCCCGACTAGAAATACGTTATTGATTTTTTCCAACTTTTTATCTGCAAATACTTTTGAAGGAAGGGAAACAAATAATTGTAACACACAAAAATACACACAATTACTACAATATTACGTACAGTACGTTCAGCAGTAGAGAGAAATACATTTTTAAAAAAGATAAAAACACAACAGGAGGAACAACAAGAAAAATAACAAGAATTATTATATGGAGCCGTTAAATATTAGTCTCGATGTCTTTGTACCTCTTATACTATATTATTGTGAAATGATATTATTAATGACAAACTTTGAATAAAAGCGTGTAAAGCTACATTGGTCGTCCTTGTCTTTTTTTTCTCAATTACTCTTGTACTTTATTGAACATTCAGAATTTGCACACAAAAACAACATGAAGCATAACGTCTTCCTTTTTTGATGGGAAGACAATCCAAACTTTCTTTATTTTTTTCTCACTTGTCGGGGATTCAGAAGAGAACACTTTTTGAGACCCCGAGTAAAACAAAAACCAAATGTCGTCATCATCATTCATAACCCATGTATAAATGCATGTAACAAAAAAATATATTTCAATATTTAACAATTAACAAAACGTCCATTCATTTCTGCATACAATCATGTCATAATATCATTTGATTCCATTCACAAATTCACAGAAGAAAAGAGTTGGGAAAAATTATAAATGTTCGTTGTGTCCGTCTTTCGGGGGACACTCCAGACTTGTCATAAAAAGATGGTCAATGATTAACCGTTAATCATAAAAAATCAAAATATTTACAGTCCTAATTTGGATCCTAGATCAAGACATACAAAATTTACAATTGAATATATGTATAATATTATGGACAACATTTTAAAATTTTCACTATCCTTTGTCTCGTTATTTTGAAAAAATTTGAGTTCAAATTCCTTCCCTACAATCAAATATATTTAAAAACAAATTTACTAATTAAGCTCTGATACTTCTTGGTCTAATTTTATGATGTAATTGTTCTAATGCTGCATGTAAAGAAGCTAATTGATACTGTTGTTGCTTCTCGACGGGAAATTGTGTCAGTAGAGATTTGGACTCAATCTCTCCTCCCGTCGAGGTTTTGGTCTCTGGAGATTTAGTGGGGGACATGGGGATAGGGGAGAAAGGTCGGATGAAAGAGAAAGCAGTCGTGGGGATTGGTTTCCAAGTTGGTGGGATGAGACTGTCTGTTTGGAGGAAGGTTGAGGTGAAATCATCTCGTCGCTTTGAGATTTGTTGTTGTTGCTGTGAAGAGGTTGAAGTGGGAGAGGATGGAGATGGAGAAGTGGTGGAGGGTGACGGAGATGTGGACGGCATTGGGTGAAAGCCGGTGGGTGAAACAAGTTTAGGAGATGGGATGACGTTCAGTGGTTGAGCGTTTGGATAGGCTGAGCTCAAGTCATCTGGATGGGATCCATGATGAGAAAGCCATTTAGCTGAGTCAAAAGCAGTTGTAGAAAAGTGGGAATGAGGAACGCTCGGTTTTTTCCCTTTATTATGATCATCCTTTTTCGTTGAGGAAGGAGACAAAATTGAGGGGGTGGAAGGTAATGACAAAATACTCTGTTTAAACTGACGTTGTTGGTCCTTCTCGGATGATCCTTCCATCCCATGAAATAGGTATGGTTTGGATTTCAATAAATGTCGGAACATCTTCTCTATGTCTATCTCCTTGGATTTGTACGGGTGGAAAGTGTAGGAGTGGGATGATTCGGATGTTGAACTATCCTGGTGTATCAACTCATCTTTTTGTTTTGGACTGGGCATTTGTTTCATGGGTCTACTGTTACTACTAGCCTTATCATTTCGACTCACTTTTCCTCCAGAGTTTGTAGAATTAGAACGGAAATTTGAATTCTCTTGTTGGGCTCGACCACCGCTACCGAATGAAAACAGTCTTTTAATTGCATTAAAAAATCCACCATTCTGAGGTCGTTTTGACTGTTGTTGTTGTGCTGATGCTGACGCGGTTAGTTCTTGCCGACTATTAGGATTTTGATTGACATTTGTTCGAGGAGGAGCTGTGAGTCGACTGGGCAAGGAAAATGAAGTCAACTTTAGTTTTTTGAGTAGACTCAAGTAAGGAGATGATGGTGATTTGTCTGGAGAACGTGGAGAATTTTCTTTACGACGTGAGAATGGATGAGATTCACTGGCTGGGGATGTTGTTGTTGTACTTTTCCTAGCTGTACTATCCAAAGTCACGTCCTCATCTTGTGACTCCAACAGCGTCTCCTCCAGCATCTCACTCAGCCGCTCTTTGAGTAAACTTTTCAAATAGGGTGAGTATGAAGGAGTGGTGAAAGTAGGAGAAAGTTTTTTCCCTGACTCGCCTCTACCTCCTCCTTTCCCCGGGAGTGAGAAGTGTTGGCTTCCATCCCTGTTCTCATCCTTGGTGGTTGTGTAGTGTTTGACTGGGTTTATTGACGCGGATGATGATGCCTTTCCTGGGCTAAGCGAGGAAGGAGCTTTACTCAAAGTGCCATTACTGTTACTTTTATTTTTATTTTGTTCAGACATTGTGGTAGTCGTTGAAGATGCAGAGAAGTAAGAGGAGGGGGAAGGGGAAGCCATTGGACTCATGGTTTTGATGGGTTTCAATTCTGAGTAACTTCCCTCATTGTTGACATAATTTGAGGCGGGTGCGGGACCCGTTGAAATAAGACCTTTCGTTCTATGACCATGACTAATGAGGTATTCCAGAGTATTCAATTTGATTGCCAGTTTCTCAGCCAATAAGTCTAGAGCTGGTTCAATTGATGCTTTAAATCCAAGGTGTTTCATCACTTTCCCTCCCTTGATCAGCGTCTTCAAGTGTGTGTCAAAGTGACCGATCGGGGCCAACTTTGCACCAAGGAGTAAATTCAAAACTCCCTTCTCATCCGGACTTATGTGAAGAAGTTGATGATGAGCATTATGTGAATTAGTGTACGGATTTTGCTGATGTCCATGACTGGTTGCTGCCTCCGCTTTCTGTCTTTCCAACTCCTTGAGTTGAGCTTCGTAAGGATGTTGATGGACGGAGGAGATGGAAGAGGAGGCGAATTTATGTTTATGAGGTAGGAAAGAGTTGGACTGTGTGGAGGCAGCAGAGGCTGTCGAGTGTTGCATTGGGACCAGGATTCCATACGGTGTGTAAATGGCTGACGGTGGTTTCGTCTTTTCCTTCTGGAACTCCTCCAACTTTCTCAGATATTGTTTTGCGGCGAGAGCCTTCATCATTTGGTGGCGAGGATGAACAGGGACAGTTTTGAGTCCTAGTCCAAGATTGTAACCCGGATTTATGGAGTAATGTTCACTCGCACTCACCAGGGGATTTTGTCTATCCTCACTTAGTAGAGTTGGGGGGATGGGAGGCGGGAGGGGAGGGAGGAGTGGTGGTTTTCTCAACATATTTGGAAACATAATGACATATGGGGTCTCACTGAAAGGATTCACATTTTTGTCCGTCGTCGACGAAGCTGAGACTTCCTTCTGCTTCTCTTTCTGACTTGCCTCTTTCAGTTTAGCTTCTTGTTGCTCAATTCCCAACTTGAATTGGGCCAGATTTTTGAGGACTGTTTCGTAGTCGGGTGTGGGATTTTCTTGAGGTTGGTGACCATGATCCGGTGGACTTGAAGGGCCATAGTGATCACTGAAATCAGTTGGAGGGGGTGGAGGAGGAGGTGGTGGACCAGAAGGTCTACTGCCAGGATTGTCATAATATTTGGGTCCACTGTAGTGTGAAGGAGGTGGGCCTTGAGAGTCATACTCCGAATAAGGTTCTCCAGTCGGGCCAGTGGGTGGAGGATGATGATGAATTACTTGTGTTTGTTCGTGACTATGTGGTGGACCATGACTGTCATAGTCGTACGGTGGTTTACCCCGGTAATTACCCTCCAGGTCATTCTCATGTTGTTCTGGTGAGTATTTGTATTTTCTGTACCCACTCTTGACATACTCGGCTGAGGTTGGACTCCTTTCGGAGAGTTCTGGATGGTCCCTGTCCCTGTACTCACTACCACTTTTCAAACTATTCCCACGGTCGGAGGATGAAGATGACTCGGGATGATGACGATGGTCGTCTCCAGGAAAGCGACCCGCATTCTGAACAAAATGGTCAAAATGTTGGTCTAGGGCATGAGCATTACCAGAAGGGAGAGGAGGATTTGCAGGTTCGTACTCGGACTGACTATTCATGGAGTGGGTATGAGGAGGGAAATGACGATTGGGTGTCACTGAATTCATGGCTAGAGACTCGGATGGTGGAGTTGGGATACTGACGAGACCCGGCATGGGTAGTGTGAGAGAGGGTGATGAGATGGGTGGATGATGATCATGATAACCTGGCATAATACTTGCATGTGAATTTGAAAAATCTCCTGATTTGACTGGGGATTGTCCTTGGAATGGTGACGATGGACTAGTATGAGGATGTAAATTTTTACCATCTCTCATTGGTGGGAAGATTGGACCATGAGAGCTTATGGTGTAGTCATAAGGAGAACCGAAGGGGATGGAAGGAGGACGGGAGGATGGAGAAGATGGTCCAAAACCGGATGGTGGGATAGGAGGAGACCAGGATGGACCAGCACTCATTCCATTGTCTTTCCCCATCAACTTGTCTTGAACAGACTTGGCTGGGAAAGGGAAATCCATAAATGTACTTCCACTACTAGTAATAGAGTTGTCTCCTGAGTTTCCTCCAGGAGGAGTAGGTGGAGTTCTTGGAGGTCCTTTAAAATTATTATGTGTCAATTTCCCTGGTCCTCCTCCACCAGATGAGAAATGAGCGTAACTTTGTGGAGAGGGGAAAGTGGAAGTGGGAGAAAGTCCGTTGTTCTGTGTAAACCCTTTCTTTATTGAATCACGCATAGAGTCAAAATGATGTTTGAGAGGGGAGTGGATACCTTTCATATGAATATTATTAGGACTTCCACCACCTCCTCCTCCTCCGTTTCCAGCTGTATATGCATAACTTTCTCCGCCAATTGAATTACTACTCTCTGGTCCTCCACCATGGTGACGAATAGTTGGCCGTGTGAAGAATTTCCCTGGTTGTGGAGAACGGAATTCAGTTGATGATGAGGCTGTGAAGGGAGGTTGCTGCTGCTGCTGTTGTTTGGAAGTAATTTGTGACATGGGTGGTTCTCCTGTCTCATGAAATTGAATGGAAATTGGAGCTTTCTCCGGTCCATGACCTCCACTACTACCAGTCTGTATTGACAGAAGTGGAGTCTGACTGCCACCCGAATTGGGAAAGCCGGGTGAGGAGGATTTGGAATATTCACCCGATGATGATGGATGTGGAATATATTTTTGTTTAGTTCTGTCGTAGTGGGTTAAAGATTTTTGAGGAGGAGGAGAAGGAGGGGATCCTGGAAGGGGTGACTCAAATGGTGGGAATGAGTGTGGAGCATCTGGAGAGCTAAGATAGGGATTAAAGGCTTGTCCGGATGAGGAGGAAGAAGTGGAATGAAATGGATTTTGCCCCATTCCGTAAAATGGATCTCCTCCTGGAAGAGTGGATGTTGGATGTTGTTGGGATGAACTTCCCTGTTTATTCTTGTTGTTTTTATTATTACGAAAGATGGGTTTCCTCTTCCCTCCTGGAGGCATGGCTGAGAAAATATTATGAGACAATTTATGATCCCCATAAAATTCGTTATTAGGATGCGGATGATGATGATGATGTGGAGTTAAGGAGGATGGGGTAGATGGGCCTCCGGGATGAGGATGCTCAATGATCTGCACATGAGGATGATCCATATGATTGATCAAACCTCTCCTATTGTTGGCTGAACTTGTGTTCCTCATCGACCCTCCCTCCTCATCTTCCAGGGGCAGTTCAGAGTCGTCTTCTGAAGATGGACTCACAAAAGAGTGTTGTTGCAAATTCATGTAATTTTGTTCCCATGTAGTCCGGTCATGATCATGTTCGTGAGGAATGTCATGATGTTTGGAATGTTCAGACTGGAGCCATTCTCCCGTTTCGTTATTATGAGATGTTGAACCGTCAGATGAGGAGACAATGGAATTAGCCTTATCCTCTTCAGCTGTTGTGGGTGTTGAGAGGGTGGAGGAGACTCTCAACTCATCTTCTTTGCCAGTCACTTCATTGAAAATTGATTGTTCATCTCTGGTCGTCTCATCTTCCTCATCCCTATTCTCATCTTCATTCTCTGTCCCACCACCACCATCTCCATTAAAAACATTAGTTTTCTCTGTAAAGCTAAATGAGTTGGGTCGTTCTATTTGTTCCTCCTCTTCCCCTTCTCCCACCGGATCAGCTGTGATGACAAAACCAGGATTCCCTGCTCGATCCTTGTAATTAATAATTTGTGACTTGAGGAGGATGGGATTAGCTGGGCGTGGATGGGATGGCTTGGGTGCACTGAATTCTGGGGGGATACCAAAAGATGGTGGAGGAACTTCAGTAATGGGTAAATCAGTAGAGAAAGGTGGGTGAAAGTCAATGTCTATTGGAGTTGAGGCTGTGGTTGTTGTGGTACTACGAAATCTCCTCAGGACTCGAGGTCGATTTGCAAATTTCCTGATACTTGGTGAAGTACTATTATTAGACTTTACCTTCTCCACTACATTCTCCTTCCTTTTACGACCATCACCATCACTATAGTCACGGTGATGATGAACATTAAATGAATTGAGTGGTTGTCCATCCTCTTCATCTTGTGGTCGTGGGAAAAAGTTGTAAGGGAAAGTGTCATTCAGTTTTCTAACTCTCATTTTCCTCACTCTCCGTCGTACTGGACCATTCCGGAGTTGTCGTCTCCTTTTATTTTGACTTTTATTATTAAAAGCCTCTGCGAAATCCGCTTCTAACTGATCTTCCTCTTCGTTATTAGGGATGGAATTAGCACTTGGACTGACGAGAGGGACAGGATCAGGAAGTTCTTCTTCCTCATCTTCTTCATCTGCTGCTTCTTGGGCTTCTGAATTCTCTTCGAATGTGACAGGGTCCAACATGTCCCACTCGCCCTTTTCCTTCTCTTTTCCCTCTCCCTCTTTCCCCTTCTTTGTTTTAAGAGTAGCGGAGAGTAAAGTAGGTTTGTCATTCAAAAAATTTTCTTTATGCATATTTAAAGTCGTTTTTCCTGTCGTCGTCGTCCTAGTCGACGACTCAGTGCCTCTCATCCCTTCATCAACGACGTCTTCATCGACCGCCTGAGGAGACAGACTTGGAGTCGTAAAATTTTCAAGAGTCTCACCGACGGGATCTAAAAGTCCTTCCTCTTCCCCTCCTCCGTCGACATCCTCCTCTCTAGTACTCTCTTCTGTGACTTCCTCCTCAACCTCAGAGTCCGTGGAGGGTTCGTACACTGTTGTCGTTGTCGTCCTCATCGTCGTCGTCGTCCTCATTGTCGACGACTGAGTGGCACGAGAATTTTCACTTTTCTCCTCCACTTTCCCCTCTTTCTCCTCCTTTTCCTCTACATTCGGTTTGGTTGACTCTGTCTCTGGAGTGTTGTCATGATGCGGAGGGAGGCTGCTCAAGCCAGGACTAAAATACCTTGTCATCCCAATCCTCGTCGCTGTAACGGTCATTGTCGGCTTGATGGTGACTCTTGAAGGCTCTATTACACTCTCTGCTTCAGGAGAGTTGGAATCTCCTCCGACTTTCCCATCTCCTCCTCCTCCTAGTACTTCTGCCACTGATCCGAGTGGTGTCGGTGCAATTTCCGCCTCCTCTACGTCTGCATCAATTTCATTTCCATCTGTAAGATATAAATGTCATTTGAAGTCATTCAACTATCCATATATATATCCACACACGCATACACCATGTTCTACCCTCCTCACAATTTATTCATGTTCCTGTACGATTCTCCCCTCCTCATTTCAAATTCTCCAACCAAATTAAATTCCAAAAAAAACCTTTCTACCTCCTATCTCTGTTTTGCATTGTGTTTTTTACTCTTAGTCGCATGATCCGGTCTTTGCCACGTGTGTGTGTCCTGTCCTATGGGGTATTAGGGTATTGGGCCAGGCACACATTAAAAACTCAGCGGGACTAACAGCAAACTCTAATGCCTTCCTTCTACATTTTAATATTTGCATATTCATCTATGCCAAGAGAAAGAGCGTTTGTCTCTAGAGAGAGAGGGAGAGAGACGAGAGATTGATAATGTCAAACCAAATGCGGAAAATACCAGAAAAAAAGTGGAGATTCACAATCAAATGTAATGACAAATAAATACACACGACAATGCTAACAATAGCTGACTGAATCTTGATCATCTTTTTTTTCCCGTGTCTCTCTTTTGTCTCTCTGATCATTTCAAGATTGAGCTTGAAAATTGGTGGAGGGAGGTGTACATACACGCACTCACCGAGTTTTCGCTAAATACTACTTTGTCTACCATACCATTTTTTTCGTATACGTATAGAAGTAAATTAGAGATGAAGCGATTAAAGGACGACGTGTGGAGGTGCACAAGGGAAGAAAAAAAATAACAAAACGAAGAAGCTCCTTTGCACTTGTACTGCAAGAAGAAGGTAAAGGAATAGCAAGAAAAGTAAGATATGATGAAGATAAAATTGGAAGATGAACAACAAGAGGTTAGTATGTACACACTTGGGTGCGGAGGTTCTGCTCTCATTCTTTCCATTTGAGTACACACACCACACAATAACACATTTTGTGTACATGCTGAATACCATAATGTTACAAACACACAATAATGGTACGGCAGTAATGAAATTGTTTTAGTCTGTACAAAAAAACCACACACAAACACATACGTAGGGCAGAGGGGGGGGGGGGGGGG